>PVKP010002337.1:0-125560 GCA_004027715.1 Plecturocebus donacophilus
CTGTCACCCACACTCTACTTAAAAAAGGGAACACCATTTACAACATCTCTCTCACCCAACCTCACTTCCCAAAAATAAAAAAAAAAAAACTACTCAGAGAACTTTCTTCAGTGCTTTCTTACCCTGGGAGAAATGATACCTAAATCCAGAGCACAGCTTTCCAACAAATGTGTAAATATTATGCTCAATTCGAGCCCTTGTTAAAAGAAAAATTATTTGTAAAGTCTATAAGTTGGTGGCCACCATAACTTGTGAATTTACTTCCAAGTAGAACTCTAGTTTCTAGATATTACACATTTGAGGATTGCAAAAGAATTTGAATTTATTTTCTATACTTTTTAAAAAACTTTTTAAAATTGCAAACCACATCTTCTAGAATTCCCTGGATTTCCATCTCCTCTTTCCAGGACTCACTGCCCCTAGTAATAAATAGCCTTTTAATTGGCCATCTGGTCCCTAGCTCTTCCTTGTGTAATTTGCCCTTCACCCTGCTGCAAAAATGAGCTTCCTAAAGACCAGTCCTGAGCATGCTCTGCCCTGAATGGAGCCCTTTAAAGGTGCACTGTATTAATTGCAAAATCTTTAGCCTGGCATTTAAAGCCTCTAAGTTATCACTTTAATCTTCTTTTCTAGGCTTATCGGTGTCTCTCTCTCTCTCCAACCATAGAATCTGAATTTCCTGACAGACTGACCTACTAACAATTTCCTACACACACCTCATGCTTTGCTGTTCTGGGAACGCTCCTCTTTCTCTTTCCTGTAGCTGAAATGTCTGCCATTACTCACCATGTCAGAGGATCCACAAGCATGCACAAACTTGCCTGTTGAAATTGAAAGCATCTTTCAAACTCCCCTCAGATGCCAACTCCTCCATGAACATGTTACTGATGCCACTCCTCTGACACCTCCATCACAGGCTGTACCTGTCTCCTGGTACCTAACAATCATCCTTTGTATCAGCCATTTGTCCCTTTGTCTCAACTTGGCTTTGTCCTACTGTATCAGTTCAGCTTTTGCTGCATAATAAACTACCTCAACATTCAGCAGCTTATAGCAACAGTTAAGTATTTTGCTGATACATCTAAGAGCCGGCTGGGATCAGCTTTTCTAGTTTGGGCTCAATGGAAGGCTCTGCTTCACGCTATGAGTCCAGCAGAACCTGGCATCCCATAGAGGGGAAGGCTCAGGTTGCTCTGTGGGTTCATTGTGGGGCCCGGGGTGAGGAGCCACAGCTACAATGCAATGGGAGAGCTTCTCCTTGAATCACATTTGCTATACTCAGCCAAAGCAAGTCACATGGATGAGCCCAAGTCAAGGGATGGAGAAGTGCATACTGCATACAGTTGAAAAACACTGAGAGTCACATGGAAATGGGCTTGACTGCGTAATTTATTACCTTAGAGTTAGAAATTGCAACAACCCATACCTACTGTCCTTTGTATCCCTTTGTACGTATACACTGCACAAAGAGTGAGGATTCAAAAGTGTCTCTTCAATGGAATTCCTCAGTGAGTACATCTAAACAGGCATAGATAAAATCAGTAACCTCATTCATGCCATGTTAATAAAGACGACAGGCATTATTTTAATAAAGACTAAGAACGATATAGCATTTTATAGTTACAAAGCATTTTAAAGATCCTTTGCAGCTTGCAAAGCACACTGAAGTATATTATCTCATTTAGCAGGGACTGTATGCATTTTGAAAAGATGCCTGGAGGTGGCAATGTCTTCATTGGTTGCAACAACCCTTTCACTGTGTATTTCGAGCACTGTGGAGAAAGGAGGGGGTTTTTGATAAGGCGAAACCAGTCTATACTACTCAAAGGAGAACACCTGGGACTCCACTAATTTGTCTCCCTGGTTTTCAAAATGACCCCTTAACTTCCTCCCCTGGTTCTCAAAATCTAGTGTACAAAGGCATTACCAGGAGAGCTTGTTCAGATTGAGATTCCTGAGGCCCAGGTCCAGAGATCCAGATCAGGGGTTTCCAGGTGAGGCCCAAGAATCTGCATTTTTAAAATTTATTTTTATTTGTGCAACATTGTGAGGTACATAATTTTTTACATGTATATGATACATTGTTTGAATTAGGATATTTAGGGCATCCCTCACACAAGCACAATACATTTTTTAAGTATAGTTATTCTACTCTGCTATCAAACATTACATTTATTCCTTCTATCTAGAGTCTGCATTTTTAGCAAGCACCTCAGGTATTCACTGCCAGTTCTCCCTTAGTCATGAGCCCTTTGAATTTTACAGATGAGGAGGCAGAAAAGCCAGAGAAATCCTACTAGTGCCCCAAGGCCTGGCTGCCCACTGGCAGACATAGAATTAGCAACCAGAAGCCCTTCTTCCTATTCCAATGCTCTTTCCATTACACTTCAGAGTCCATAAACTTTTTCTTTCTTCTTCTTCTTCTTCCTAACTTGAGTTTCTCTCAGTTCTGGAAAAATCCTAAAAAAATCTCATTTTTTAAAAAGAAAAAAAAAATATGAAGATATGTCTCCCTCAATTACGATTTAGAACATGATTTCATGTTCTAAATCTCCCTTTCTTTAAAAGTGGAAAACAATCATATAACCTAACTCCATTTGTTCTATTTCACTGTCACATCGTTCCCAGACACTTGTTAAATGAAGACAGCGATGTTAAGAAATGTTAGGAAGCAGGATGGGATCTCAGACCTCCCCAGTGTCACTTGGAGAAGTGCGTGGCCATCTGATTTTAAATCCCCTAGCACTTTTAGCCCAGTCTTTGGCAATTACTGCACACTGTGGTGCCTTTTATAGATCAGACTGATTCCAGGGTCTGACCTTTTCAATGCTTCAGTTTCCTTGCATCCATCCAAAATGCTAAGTCTGCAGAGCTGGGATCCCCCAGGGGTTCCCTCTCTCTCTGCCTCCACTATGCACAGTTCTGCCCAAATTACTTGACAGCTCTCTTCAACACACTGTTAGGGGAAAAGGTTGGAGAGTGTCTGAATATGACATGGCTGGCCAGCGGGGAAAGGAGAGGAGGCGGGACAAGCTCCTAATCCATCATCCAGGCTGTCTTTTCAAAGAGCAGATGCAGGTGAGATGCCTAAAAGAGGAGAATGTGTCCTGGTTTGGAAATATTTGAAGATTCTTAAATAAGAATTTTGTCCCTCATTGCATTTGTAAGCAATGGGGATTGAGGTGGTAGAATATGCTACATTCAGAAATACAGACACGTATAGAGGAAGAAGACCACTGCCTTTGAAAAGCAATACACTGACAGCTGAAAAAGCCTAACTACTTGAAGAATCTGTTTTAGGCATCCCTTTGAGAACAAAACAGGCTACAGTGGGAGTGAAAGATCCTCAGTGTCATTCACCACCAAGTAAATGAAGGGCTCTATTTCTTCCAGTCCAATGCATTAGCACCAAACTTGCCAAAATGATGTTCATGTGAGTATGGCCATTATCTTCTCACCAAATCAGGATGAGCCCACTGATAGAGCAATGGGTCACCTGGTGGCATCCTCCTAAAACAATGGTTTGGGTAGTTTGGCACATTTTAACCATTCAAGCAGTGTCTACACTACAGAATTAGACATTTCAGCGTGGTGTGAGCATTGAGGAAAGATAACTTCAACACTTAACTCATATACGGCTTGTGTGAAGTGAAAAGACCAGTCTAGATCGACGATTTTCTAAATATTTCTATTTGCTTCTTTAATGAATGGTCTTCTGTCATTAAAAAAAAAATACTTATGCAGAAATCTAAATGTAAAACTAAGAATCTGATTACTTCTAGCTGGAGCAAAAATGAAGGGTATAAGAACTTGATTACTAAGCCTCCTACAGCATTCTCCATACCGAATGTAGTCCCTTATGCAAGGCATCAGGCTACCCATTAAGCTTCCAAGAGCACTGCTGGAGAAATCACTAGACCAGATAATCTCTCACAGTTCTTCCCATTCTAACTTTTCTATAACTCATTAGTATAAATGAGAGTGTATCAACTCAGTGAAACATTCTGCCACTACCAAAATGATCTTTATGAATACTATGTACACACCCATCAAACTGTTTATGTTAGGTGTAAGTTTTTTTAAAAGATGCAAAATAGTCATACACTCTAACTGGAATTTTGAGAGGAATTATTTTCATGTGTACAAATCTTAAAAGAGGGCAATGAAAGAAAAAAGTATTGTTTTAAAATGATTACCTTCAGTTTAATTTTCTAAAATGTTTAATGCTGTTGTTTTCAATTAAACAAAAATGTATGGTTTCAAAAATGTAAATTTGATACACACATATAAAGTGTACAATTGTATAATTCTTCACTGGAGAATAAAACTTGAGATCAAGATGCTTTAGAAGATTTGCATCTGTCATAAGTCAGTGCTCCTCTATTGACAGATAGTTGCATATAAATGCACTTAAGCATCACAAGAAAGCTCCAAATGTTAATCTTCAAAAACATGAATATCATACCATTCTCTTGCACAAAAGATGAATGCCCTCTATTACCAAGAAACACAAGTCCAAACCACTTACCTGGCATGTGAGGTACTTTGCAATTTGAATCTGGTCTATATCCCTGCTTTATTTCTCTAATGTTTCCAATGCAAACTTCTTTTATTTTCTAACACAGTTGCTGGGAGTGAGAGGCAAAATATTTTGTGCCTCAGAGCACATTCAACAATGTCTGCAGACATTTTGGGGTTGTCACAACTGGAGGAGTGCAGGAGGCACTCACTGAGTAGAAACCAGGTATCTGGTCAACATCTTAGGATGCAAAGGACAATTATCCAGCCCAAAATGTCAGAACTGTAAAGGTTAGGAAACCCTATTCTAGCAGATCAACTAACTACTCTCCAAACATATGATCTCAGCTTTGATCCAATAGTTCTTCCTTCCAGGAGGATCTGTTTCACTTTCTTACTTGACAATTCAAACCATTCTTCAAGATTCTTCCATCCTATCTCCTCCAGGAACCCTTTTCTGGGAACACCAGGGTGACATGAGACCTTTATCTTCTGAGCAGGACTAACAGTTCCTTTAATACTCTTTTGGTGCCTCCCATTTCTGGCCATGGTCCCTTTGCAATGTTCAAGAATCTGTCTCAACATTTGCATCATATCTAAAGTACACATGATCTGATACAACACAATCTTTAGTTTATGGACTTTTGAATTTTATTTAATTTTGTTAACATCAAGCCAAAAATATTTTCTCATTAAAATAGTAGTTTTAGCCAGCATAATAATAAGCTATATGCTGATTGCTGGAAAAGCAGGTTAGAAATACGAACTCTGACTATGAGGCAATGGGATTTGAATGTTGAAAAAAATGTAGATGATCTCTAACTTGCTTAGTTTCAAAGTGATGCTATGTACCATTTGCTACCAAATTGACAAGGATAGTCATTTATTCCAATTATCTTCTCTTATTATAAGCTGTTTTATTATTAATTTTATAGCTAGTATTTATTAAGCACTTACTGTGCTCCAGGCTAAGAAGAACGACATTCAGCCAGGAGGGAAAGGCAGGACTTAGCATCTGGTATCCTTTCTGACTGGTGGAGCACTGGTCACAAAGGTTAAATGCAACTTCCAAAAGCCACATAGCTATTAAGGGCAGAGCTTTTCTATCTAGATCCCAAATACCCTCACAGGCATTTATCACTACTCACATCACACTCTTCTAATAACGAAGCTTATAAAGTATATTTTCTTTGTAGTCTGAAGAATTTTAGGGCCTCAACTAGCAACTATATGTGCACTTAGGCAAATTACACATATATCTCAAGGTTACCCTGTTAAGTGATGCCAATCTGAAGAGAGATGCTGTGTGCAACATGTCTTTACTTACAATAGCACCAAAAGTGAATATTCATAGGAATAATGTTAATTAAAAACATGTAGGGCTAATATGAAGAAAACTTTACAACTTTATGAAGGAACGCACAGAATAGAATAAAAAGAGAGACCAACCATGTAACCAAAAATGAAACTGGATATTGAAAAAAATTCCATTATTTTCAAATGAATGTATAACTTTGAATGAGTTGCTTTATGGGGAGGGGATATAAGAAATTTTGAAACATGGCAAGGTGATTCTAAATTCATTTGGATGAATCAATAAGTAAAATAAGCCAATATTTGGAAAAATAAGAGCTCTATTTTTGTTTTATATTATTGTATTTTGCAGAGAGGAGACTTGCCCAGCCAGACACTCTATTGTGTTATAAACAACAATTAAACACAATGTGTTCTGGACACAGGGCACACAGAAGACTGACAAATCAGTGAAACAAAAACTGGGAAATGCCCCCAACCTTGTGATTTGAGGGCCCCTAACCTCTGACCAGAGTTTATCTTATGTAGAAAACCATCAGAAGAAAGCAGTCTAAACTATGAGAAGAGAATTAAGAGAAAAGATGTTCACTGCACTTCATATTTTCTAAAAAAATAGAAATCCTATAAATCTTAAAAATATCTATCAGTATGAAAAATTATTAAATTATTAAAATGATTAAATTGTTATATAGTCACTAGATGAAATAGATAACTCTTAATATGAGATTTCTAAAATATAATGTTGGAAAATGCTAAATATTTTTATGTCTTACATATAATATGTAATATATATGATTGAATAAGGCAGGATTTCAAATTTTAAAAGTCTATATTTACATGATCACAGGTGATGGGTGTTAGATAAACCTAAAGTAATAAAAAATTATAAAGGAAGATGAAAAGATTTGATAATGTAAATTTTTATAAATATAAAGTATGCTAAAAAGAATAATGCAATCAAAAGCCAAAGAATAACAGTATAATATTGAAAATGAGAAACAACATAAAGAACCCATAATAAAGAAGAAACAAAAACAGATGGTCACATAAAAGAAAATACAATGGTTAATAAATATATGAAAGCATGTCTAAACTCACTGGTCAGATAAGAAATGCAAATTAAAACAAGGAAAATCCATTTTTGCATATTAAAATGGATTACTTCCTTAAATTAAATTTTTGTGAGGTATAGTGAAATGATATTTTAGTTGTAGTGAAATCTGGTGTAAACTCTTTGGATTTGGCATGGCAATATTTATATATATATTTTTTGGTAGTCTATCCTTAAAAATCATAATAATCGGACCTTGGACAATAATTACTTAAATGTTTCCAAAACAACATTATAATGCTTTCTTTAATAGTAAAATTTCAGAAGCAAGATCAATATCAAACAACAAAAGAATGATTACATTATTACATATCCATAGATTAGAATACAATAAAACTAATACAAGCTTTAAATTATGTTTAGAAAGAATAAAGGATGGTACAGGAGAATGTTCAATTTCATTTTTAAAAGATATGAAATTTTATCAAGGATACAATCTGAATTATGATAAAATTTAAATATATGTTAAAAATTATACTGTATTATAATAGGGAAAAAAGGCTATGAAGAAGCACTTGATTTTTTAAGAGATATTTTCTGGGCAGTAAAATTATAGGTAATTATTTTCTTTTTATTTTCTTGCCTTCCCTTGAATCATTACAAGATTTACTGTTTCCAGTAAGAAAAGAAAATGGCTAGTGTGTGTCTGTGTCATTTAAAAACTACATTTGTATTTCTGGCATTGCCTTTCCACTTCCTCCACAAGCCTTAGGCACTTCTGTTCCAGGACACTTCTTGGTGGAAGCATCTCTAGAAAGTCTGCATTCCTTTCCAAGTTGTTACCTGTTTTACATCCTGCTATAGAATGCATTGTATCTCTCCAAAATAAATATGTTGAAGCTCTAACCTCCAAATTGATGGTGTCTGAAGATAGGGCCTTTGGGAGTCGATTAGGTTTGGATGAAGTTGGGGCTCTCGTGTGTGACTAGTGCCCTTATAAGAAGGTGCACCACAGAGCTTGCCCTTTCTTTCTCTACCATGGGAGGACATATTCAGAAGGTGGCCCTCTGCAACCTGGAAGAGGGCCCTCACCAGAAACCAACCATGCTGGCACCCTGATCTCACATTCCAGCTTCTAGGACTGCAAATTTCTTTTGCTTAAGCCTGGACCCAGTCGGTGGTATTGTTTTGGCATCCAGCACTGACTAATGCATAGCCTTAGACCAAACTGGAATAGAACAATCACAGATTTCCTTAATGGGGAAGAAAGCATGGTTTCTCCTACCTGCAATCCAGTATCCAACCTGCATTTTAAACAGCCTCCAGGGGCCGGGCGCGGTGGCTCATGCCTGTAATCCAAGCACTTTGGAGGCCAAGGCAGGCAGATCGCCTGAGGTCGGGAGTTCAAGACCAGCCTGACCAACATGGTGAAACCCCGTCTTTAAAAAATAAATAAATGAAAATAAAAAAAAATAAACAGCCTCCAAGCTTTCACTTTGGTACTTTCTCCTTGGGCTGCTGAACTTAACATTATCCTCCTCTCTCTAGGCCTCTCCCTGGCCCTCCAATTCTCCTATTCCTGCTCATGGGACTAAACAACTCATCACCACCAACCTATTCAGTTCTCCCCACTTTTTAATGTAACAGGCAAGTCCTAAAGGCAATCTGAGTTCCAGGTAGACAGCAGTAATAAAAGGCTCTTTATATGGGGGCTTTTCTGACCCTCCACCCTCATAGGACAATAAGATACAGAAATCTCACCCACTGTGACAACAGTAAAATTTGCTCCCCTCTTAAAGTTTATTATCAGTGAGTGAGAATAAAGTTAGATTTCACTGTTTCTGAGCCAAATGACTATTTCTCATGCCCTTTGCATAATCATCTTGGTGGAATAAGTATTTGGAAGCCATGTGCTTATTCTAACTAAGGAATCACTGGCCATAAACCCAGAGAAAGAGAAAATAATGGAGTTTCCATGTACTATGGAATTTTTGTACTATGGAATTTTTGCTACACTGGATGAAGTGAGTGGATGTGGCTGTCACTGTCTTTGAATTCCATGTTTAATGCATACAAATATTTTCAGATCTCTCAAGGCAGAACCAAACATGATCCCCACTTTTCATACCAAAGAAGTCATTAGGTGTATAGCTACGTATGTCTCCTACCTCACAGAACTCACATGTACTAAGCATAATCATCAAAACTCCAGCATGTCTTGACTTCATCCAAAGAGTTGACCATTCTGTCTTGCTCGATGCAATGGTTAACTACCACGTGCACCTTATGAACACTGTATTTTGCTCTTAGCATTAAGACAGCTCTTCCACAGCCAGGATACAACCAGACATACAGCATGAGTAGCCCCCATCAGCAAAGTAGAAACTGCTTTCTGCTTGCAAGCTGAGCTTTCACATTTCCCCTCCTGACCTTGCATGTATTATTTTGAATGTAATGTATTTTTAAATTGCTGCACCATTTTAAAAATGTAAAGGAGAGCTAAATTGAATATTATTTGTGGCATACCCTGGTTTGCAATGGCCTTAAAATCTGATCCCTTATATCAGGTCGATGCCTAAATCCCATTACTTGAGATGGCAAATGACTGTGGTTGCAAAATTCTAGATGAACGTTTAGAGGCAGCTTCAAAAATTCAGCCCATAACGTTAACTTTGTTTGAAAAGATCTTGATTTTCCAGGAAACCATCTCAAAGCATTCTGTCTGTTTCTTAACTCTGGCTCTGTCATGGATAATATATTAATAGCCTAAGGATGACTCGGCAGCTGACTCTTCAAGAACCATAGTCTAGGGTCAAGAGAAGTTCCTAAATGACTAAAAGGATCCCCTTTTGAAACAAACTATAGGATATATTCCAGAACAGCTGAGATCTATAGAGCTCAAATTCAGGCAAGAAGTGCAACAGTATTCATTTCAACCACATTATCTCAAGGTAACTACCCCAAATTTTCACTTCCTGCTTCTCTGCCCCATGTCCTCCACCCACAGCTGCTATTAGGCTGAGATGGGTGTCTAAAATCTGACAATGAGATTTATATTAGTACTTCTAATGAAGTATTAGTACTAATTAAATGAACTCTTCTCTAAATGAGCATGTACATAGAAGACTTCTGTGTATGTACACACACATATTTACAATAAACAATATTCTTAGAAAATGCAATCCTGCCATCAAAATATAAAATAATAAAGTAGAACAAAGTCAGGCAATCTCATGATATTAAGTAAGCCTCACTCAGGCTGAGGATAGGGGTCTGAGGTTTGTTGATCAACTGTCAAATCCCAGAGTCTGAGCATAGGTGTCAGGAATACCAGAACATGGTGATATTTCTCTATTCCAAGGATACACCCAAACAATGGGCAAAATGAAATATTTGAGGTTGATACCAATAAAGAGGAAACAGAGGAAGTAGTTCAAGACAGAAGTAGTCGTATGTAGACAGGAGGTTATGTGTAGACAGAAGTAGAACCTTATGTTCTAAAATAAACAAGCAAAGAATAAGGATCAGAGAAAAGGGTATTGGTTATTTCTTAATAATTTTGTATAACAGATTACCACAAAACTTAGGAGCTAAAAACAACAAATATGTATTGTCTCACTGTTTCTGCAGGTCAGGAATCCAGGCACAACTCAGCTGGATGCCTCTGCCTGAGGACGTCTTTTACAAGGCTTCTATCAAAGTGTTTGCCAGGGCTGCAGTCTTACTGCATATGATGGCTTGACTGGAGAAGGATCTCCTTTTGAGCTCACTAACATGACTGCTGATACAATTCATTTCCTTATTAGAACTAAGCTGTTGGGCCATTAGTTCCTCACTGGCTTTTGGCTGGAGATCTCTCTCCGTTCCTTGCCACATGGGACTCTCAATAAGGCAGCTAACAAAATGGCAGCTTGCTTTGAGCAAGCAAGCACACGAATGCATCCAAGATGAAAACATTGTCTTTTTGTAATCTACTCGCAAAGTAAAACCTCATTACCTCTGCCATATTCCATTCAGGAGAAGCAAGTCACTAATCCAGTCTATACTCAAGAGGAGAAGACCACAGCCTAGCAGGATTTCCAGAAAGCAGAGATCAGTGGAGACCAGTTGGAGGCTGTCTCCCATAAGGAAGAGGTAAATACTAACTAAATAGACTGATACTGCCATATGTTATAGGTGGGAATATATAACAGAACACAGTTTGGGTAATATTTTGAATGACAGGCTTTAAGATGTTCAAAATGTCTGTGTGTATGTGTGTACACATATATATACATATGTATAGTTTTTCTAGTGTTCTATTTATTTTTAATGTCAACTTTTATTTTAGAATCAATGGGTACATGTGCTTTAAGATGTTCAAAATCTGTGTGTGTGTGTGTGTGTGTGTGTGTGTGTGTGTGCATACACATACATATACATATGTATAGTTTTTCTAGTGTTCTATTTATTTTTAATGTCAACTTTTATTTTAGAATCAATGGGCACATATGCAGGTTTCCTACAAAGGTATATTACATGATGCTGAAATTTGAGATACGACTAAACCTGTCACCCAGGTAGTAAGTGTAGTACCCAACAGGTACTGATTCAGCCCTTGCCCCTCACACCCTTCTGGTAGTCTCCAGTGTCCACTGTTACCACCTCTATGTCCACATCCAAGGTTTAGCTCCCACTTATAAGTGAGACCACGTAGTATTTGGTCTTCTTTTCCTATATTAATTCACTTAAGATTATGGCCTCTAGCTCATCCATGTTGCTGCAAAGGACATGATTTCATTCTTCAAAATGTGTATATTTTGATATAATAAACTTCTTCTTATGTAGTGGTTAAACCAAAAATACTAAACCTTAACTAATATTAAACCCTATTACCATGTTCTAACTATTACCATAGTTCTAACTATCCTCCATGTTCTAAGGCATGTGCACCTAAGGAATATTACATTTAATTCCTGGTGTGGGTGAGGGTGATAGGTGGAGGGTTAAGGAGAGAGTATAGATTGTTTTATATAAGAAAAGCTGTGATACTTAGGGGAAAGCTGAGAATCACAACAAGCACTCACACTAGATGTGCAAAGGAAAAAAAAAGTCTTCCCACTGTAGAATATGCCTGCTTGTTAAATATCTCCCAAGGGAAGAGTGGAATATTATTCATTTGGAGCTCAGTAGGATTTTTAAAAATATTTTTAAAAACAGGAAAACTTTTCCCTCATGACGACAACTCTGCCATAGCAGAGCCAAGGAAGAATAAAGGGAATATGTTAAGGATATTTGCTCCATTTATTTGCTCTCCCTGCAAATTATCATTTCTGAAGCAGCTGAGGTTAAATTAAAAAAAAAAAAAAGCAGGGGAAGAATTAGACCATTCTGGTGATCACCTGTTGACCAGGTATCAAGTGAGTGGAAGAGTCATATATAAACAAGGAATGATCATGTCAGTTGTCTTTCTACTTGGGGTATGAGATTGATGGCTGAGTCACTCCATGGTGTAAGATTCCTAGGTGACCTATCTTGATTGGATTAGAACATCCAGAATTCATAAAAATATTTCTAGATGAAGCTTGTAGTATTGATGCTAATGAATATTATGCTCCATGTTCTGCCTAACTCACAAGCAGGGTAGGGGACTAATGAAGAAGTGGATAATAATAACTCCTTACAATTTTCAATTTACTTTCACAACCATTACAACAATCATCACTGTAGATGAGAGGGCAGATGAGAGACATGCACGGGGTCCATTCTTTCTGTTGTATCCTCATCAGAAATCACTTCTGGAGCACAGTGTTCTTCTGCACAAATCCCCCTGTAACCTGCCACTTGCCAACAGCTGAGAGTAGCATGAGAGAAAAAAACCGAACACTCATGAAGGATCTATCCTTTAGACACCTGCAAATGTCTAATAAATAAATAAATAACATTATTTGAACAATATTTCTTCTGAATCATATGT
Source organism: Plecturocebus donacophilus (assembly GCA_004027715.1). Classification (NCBI taxonomy): domain Eukaryota; kingdom Metazoa; phylum Chordata; class Mammalia; order Primates; family Pitheciidae; genus Plecturocebus; species Plecturocebus donacophilus. Next base: position 12,840 of record PVKP010002337.1, read on the forward strand.
TCACTCTATTTGTCTACATACCACAAGTCTTTTTAACAACATCTATCATTTCAATGTCTTGTTTTAGCACACCTGCTTTCCGTTCAGTGTTCCCCAGCCATCCTCAATACCTCTTCCCTCTACACCCTCTCTCCCAAAGAAATCATTTTCATGCATTTTGTTTTGTTTGATGACTTCATAAGAATTATAAGAATTTTGACCCAACAAAAAGTGGAGAATACTGTTAGGCTGAGATGTGGATTCCAGGCAATAAATCACACCCATTCAGTTATCACATGCCCATGGGCATCAGCCTTACCATACATGAGACTCATATTTGTGCCCAGCAAAATGAAAAATCACTTATGTGGCATGTTCTTGAGGATTGGTAATAAATATAGTACTTAAATCAGTGGAGAAGTGAAATTTCCAAGAGTCCACTTGATACATCTGATCCTTTCAATAACCTTATGAAATTAACAAGAAAAATACTGTTCTCATTAGATAGATGAGGGGACCACAGGTTAAAGAGGACACAGGGAGGGGAGCACTATATGCTGGGGTATGTTGGGGGGGAAATAGGGGAGGGACAGTGGGGGGGTGGAGGGACAGTGGGGGGTGGGGAGTTGCGGGGAGATAGCATGGGGAGAAATGCCAGATATAGGTGAAGGGGAGGAAGGCATCAAATTACACTGCCACGTGTGTACCTATGCAACAATATTGTATGTTCTTCACATGTACCCCAAAACCTAAAATGCAATAAAAAATAAAATTTAAAAAAATAATAATAAATAAATTCATCTGAAAAAAAAAAGAGGTCCCACTTAAGCCAAGGTTTGTTCTATACCCCCCCAAAAATGCATATTTTATCTTTCTTAAGGAGCTAACAAGTTAATATTTCCATCCCTAACCTATACAAACCATGTCTCTTCAACATACATGATTTAGAGCTTTAGACAACCTTGAATCCTGTCTTTGGATTAAAAAAAAAAGTCTATGTAAAATAAGCTCTTCTGCCATGACTCATATGACGCCTAAAAGAATAATCACAGCAATTATACATCAGAAAGGGAGAAGTGATAATTACAAAAATGGAATATTCAACTACCACTTGGCTAGCCAGCATGGGCATAAACTTTTATATTTCCCCTTGGGGGCATATATGAAAGAAGCACAGAGTGAAGAGACAAAACACAATTATCAGGACCTAGGCACTTGTTCTTTTTCACTGCATAAAGGAAGAGGATGGATGACAGTAGCTGGAACCTTTTCCTGTTGCTCTTTGCAAAATATAGGAAAATGTTGCCTCTTATGCACTTCATTTCATTCAGACACAATGGCACGGCTCATCTAGCCCAGTGTGCTTTCTTCCTCTACTAACCTGACTTCCTAGTTGGCCAAGTGCCTCACCATCTCAAGAGTTTGTTCCAGAAACAGCAGAGGGCTCTTTCTTTTTCTTTTCTTTCTTCCTTTTTTTTTTTTTTTTTTTTGAAGGACTTCTCAGTGCTGGCACACTGAGAAACTTGACCATCTCAGCTCAGCAAAGGCTATAGTTCTATAGGTGAAATATCTGAAAAACAAATATTTCCTTTTCTGCCTTAGTCTATTGAAAAACCTCTGTAGTTCCAAACACAGGCAAAATAACAGTTCTAGTAACAGCTACAGATGACATAATAGTTGGCCTGTAAGGAGAAAGCATGCTGGAGATAGTCCAAGTGTTGAGTCAAGAGCAATACTCCCAAACTCCCTTTTCTCTCCCAACTACTCTGAACCATGTACCAAAAAAATAAAATTGATTTTCATAGAATTATTTCATAGAATTTCATAGGTAATCTTCATTTTAAAATGAACATTAGATGTAGTTTTGTGGATGCAGATGGATAGGTTGAAGCCATTGCTTCCAAAGATGTTGATGTGAATGTGTGTATGTACAAGGTATTTGTCACCACCATCCTCAAGTTGTATAAGGCATAAACAGCTATCATATGAGTTTTTAAGGAAGTAGCCATAAGATATTTTAAAAAGACATGGAATTATGGAATGAGTACAACTTCCCAAAAAACATTTTTTTTTTTGAGACAGAGTCTCACTTTGTCACCCAAGCTAGAGTACAGTGGCCTAATCTCTGTCATCCAAGCTATAGTACATGCAGCCTTGAACTCCCGAGCTCAAGTGATCCCTGCATCTCAGCCTCCTGAGTAGCTGGGACTTCAGGTGCATACCATGATGGACAGCTCATTTTCTATTTTTTTGTAGAGACAAGATATTGCTATAATGACCAGGCTGGTCTTGAACTCCTGGCCTCAAGTGATTCTTCCACCTCAGTGTCTCAAAATACTGTGATTACAGGCATAAGTTACTGTGCCTGACCAAGCTTTTCCTTTCATTAAGCATATAATTAAGCACTCTATATACTTTGGTACATGCCACTTGATCTCTATTCCTTTAGCCATCACCTCTGCTGAAATGAAAGCAAGATAGAAGTAAGAAGCATTTTCACATTATAGCAGGCAAGTGTAAAAGGCAAATTTGTACAAAACTTGTTACAACCAAGGTAAAAATAGTATGCATGCATAAAGGAATACCAATCAATAAAACACTTTCTGATTAGGAGGAAGTACTAATTTTCCATTTGAAACATGTATTAATTCTCATAAAAGATTTTTAAAAATATGTCCCACAGAGGTAGTTCTGAAGAATTTATCACATGTGACATGAAAAAAGGATTCTGCAGTGAAATAAGTTTGGGAATCACTGACTTCAAGTTTGGCAGGATTCTTCATTCAGTGCTTCTCCAGAGTCTTTAATATCCTAACATGAATCGTGAGTCTCCAGGAGTATAAAATTAGATTATCATAACCTGAATTTATTTGATCACAGAAACTCTTATGAAAGCAGAAGCATTTTATGGAACTGTTGTTCTCCAGGGTACATTTTGGGAAAATACTGCTTTTTAGAATATGTATATAAAATATATACATTTTTCCAAAAAGAGAGGGTTAGTACATAGCAAAGAGCACCTGATCATGACCCTTCTCACAGAACTCTAAACCCAGTGCTTCTCAAACTTTCATGTGCGCATGAATCAGCAAAGGATCATGTTAAATGCAAATTCCAATTTCATAAGTCTTAACAGGGCCTGAGATTCTGCATTTCTAACAAGCCCCCAGTTGATGCTGATGCTGCTATTCCACAAACCACTCTGTGCAGCAAAGGATTAGAGCACATTTGTCATCAAGAGCTTCAACTGTCCAGAGCTGTCTGATAATTCTTTATCTAAGAGCGTAATGAGTATGTGGACAGGGCTTACCAGTAAAACCTGTTGGGTGTGATGCGTTCATGCATGAGTTGCCACCGTCTTCCAAAGTCCATGGAGCTGTAGAGCTGCAAAACAATGAAGTGAGGAGACTGTAAGTCTCTAGGAAGCACTGCTGAGCATGAATACAGATATTTTTCCTTCACCATCCCAATACCAGAGTGCCCAACACAACCAAGCAGGCATTTATTTTATCCAGCTGAAAAGGTAGGAATATGATTGTGCCATGCTTATCATGGTATCTTCTAGCATTAAGTAGATTCTCAATATACATCCAATCAACTGATATTCTTGAGCAGAGTATAAATCCACTTCTGATGGCCATCACTGTCTCCATTAGGAGCAAATCCTTTAGTATAATTATGTCTTCTTTTTTCTTCAAATTCCAATTAAAACAATTCAGCAATACTTATTTTAAAATGATTTATTATATAATTGTTACATGTAGGACACTCTGAGAGTCACGAAGACAAGAAGTGGCAGATTCTGTGCTCCCAGGAAAAATAAGACATACATATAAAAATGCTCATCAGCTGATACATGAGCCAATATTACATGCAAAATATTGTGCTTTTACTTTCATTTCTTACTGCTCCTATAGCTCATCTAAATGAAATGGAACTCTTCAATGCTACCAAAAAGACCAGGCTCATTTACACTCCTATGTTTTTGCAAGATAGCAAGGCTAGGCCACTCTAGTTATTATTCCATGTTCACCTATTTTTTGGATGTAGAGTCTGACCCCTTTATAACATCTTAGGGATAGGCCAGCATCCCTGTAAGCGACTAAGAGTATTGGGTGTATTTTCAATTGAATGTCTGGAAGTAAAATATCTGATTCTAACTGCCAATGGAATAATAATAATAATCATAATCCCACCATGTTGTTCTTTCATATACATTTGAGCCTTACAACAATCCTGAAAGGAAGGTAGGGCAGTTATTACTAACTGAAATCCCTGCTCTTAAGCATTCTGCAATCTGCCCAGGCAGAGTTAATCACTGCTTCCACGGTGCCACCACTGTATTTACTGTCTGCTTCTAAGGAGTTGTTCATAGTAAGGGAACAACTTACTATGGGAAAATTGGGGCAAGGGCCAAAGCTCTAGAGGTTGACAGATGAGAAAGATTAACAGGGGTAGAAATTAAACAATGAGTCCTCCTGGAAAAATACGTTTTGAGCCAGGCCTTGAGACAACAGGAGCGAAGGTGCCAATACAGCCTAGTGTTCGAGGTTAGCTCTGCGAGTACCTTTAAGGAAAAGAAGGGATGTGAGGACTGTTGTTGGCCAAAAGCGGGAGATACTGTCTGTCCTTCCATCTCCCTGTCTCTCTTTCTGTCCCTCTGCTCATCTATTAATGGATATTTCTATATCTATCTGTATCTGTATTTACATCGGGAGATAGGGAAAAGGAGCAGGTTTATAAGGACCAGATCATCCCATTGGAAAGAATATATCCATATATTTTATTGCAAAGACTAAGTTTTTCATGTAGAGTTTTAAAAAATGGATCACTCTCCTTCCTATGGCAGGTACCTGAGGGACAGATGCTTAGACTTAAGACATGTTTTCCAATTAAATATAAAAGAGAATTTGGATGGAACCTTCTATAACCCAAAGTTCAGAATCTGCCAACCCTGATTCCAAACATAGCAAAGTACCAAATTCTTTCAACAAAATCCAGGACGATTGCACCTTCCTCTGCTGCAAACTCTTGAGACACACCAGGTAAAAGCCACGAGAGTCACACTGACACTGTTAGAGTCTCCATCCTCCAGGGAAATCAGTTCCATCATGGAGGAGCTAATGGTGGCAGAGCTCTTGCTGGGTCACCCTTCAGAACAGCATGGCTCCTGTCCTCTCACACTCTTTCCAACATAAAGAGAGCGAGAGAGCCACTGCTGATCTCCTCATTCAGGCCTTTTCCACCTCCTGCCTCCCCTATCTCTGGTTTTGCTTTTCCAGCTCTTCAGTTTGACTGACGGAAAAAAAATTAAATTAAATTACCTGCCTGGAGGCTGATTGAGATGAACAGAAAGAGCAGGCTCCTATTCATTAATGGCTTTGAGTTAGCTACCTTGTCTCTTAATCTGCAGTAAGTTGCTGAGTCTGAAACATATTTTATTCTACCATGAGTTGGATCTCATAAACCTCTCCATTTACACATCCACTTCTTCATTTAATCACTTGTTCATTCACAAAAAGTGTATCAAACAACTACTAAGCTCTAGGAACTGAAATAAGAGCTGAGGTTACAAAGGTCAAAAACGCCACGATGAGGGAATCAGAAATGCATGCAATTATTATGCTGCCATGTGAAGTATGCCTTGACATTAATACCAGTTATTTCTGAAATGGCAAGACTATGGGCAATTAGTATTTTCTCCTTTTCATCCTCTAGATTCTTTAAATTATTATAAACAAATATTACTTTTGTAATTATACAATTATAGGTCTAACATTAAAATGGAAAAAGACACATATGTCAATATTTAATAGTAAATTTTAGAAGATTTGACAATATTAAAATTCTTATGACATTATTAATTTTTAAAAATTATAAAACATTATTGATATTGATATTAAGGCATTATAAAAAATTGAAACATATTAAAGGGAAATATGCCAAAATATTAGCAGTGGTTATCTCTGAATTGTGAGATTATGGGTAATTTATATGTTTTTGAAAATTTCCATCATTTTCAGATGTTTTAACAATAAATATTATATTTCAATAGTAACATAAGCCTACATTTTATTCTATTTATATTTTTTGTGACAGTAAATTTCTAATTATAATGTGTATATTATATTTATCTCTCAAACTACCTTTTAAAAGGATATGAATTAAAGTTATTTTTTTTTTTCATGAGGAAACTGGAATTAGACAAAGCAATATTAAGTTTTCCAAAAATAAGAAAATGTCACAGAAATGATCATGGATAGTGTTGAATCCTTCCTTAGATAGGTAATGCATCAGTTCACAGGAGGTTTACACAGTCTTGAATGGCTGCAACCCAACATGTTTCATGCAACATTAAAATAAAGTGTTTTCCAAACAATAAACATCTTTAAAAACATTGCTCGTTTATACAGTTAAAGAAATGAGGCCATGTTCTCTTCTATATCCTGCCACATCATGCCCCCTCCAGTAAAGATGCCCCTCCTGGACATTACCAGAGACCAATCGAGATCTTCTCCTTTCCCTTCTTCCACTATATGTCATGGCCACATATCTCATTGGGCCACAAGCACAAATTCAGCAGCAACAAACACAGAGGGAGAACTAAATGAATCATTGGAACAGCTGGAAAATATGAAAGAACACACTCTTTTCCTTATTGATTCAGTAATTAGTTCCCTAATTACACTGGCCTGCTAGAGAAATGTATCTGATAGCTGAAGAACTAGAGAGGCAATTTAATCAATAGAATATTCCACAGGAAGAACAAAAGATTGTACCTGGAAAGCCTAACTTCAAAGAATAACATGAGAACACAGGAGAATCACAGGTATTGTTATGCGTTGAATTTGCATCCCTTAAGACATATTAAAGTCCCAGCCCCCGCATCTCAGAATGTGACCTTACTTGGAAATAAGTTATCTGCAGATGTAATCAAGTTAAAATGAGGGTGGTAGGGTGGGCCCTAACCTAATATGACTGGTGTCCTCATAAGGAGAAATGTAGGCTCATAAGCAGACAGGCAGGCAGGGAATCCTATGTAAAGACCCACAAGGAGAACACCACGTGAAGATGGAGGATTAGAGCGATGCAGCTACAAGCCAAGGATGGCTTAAGACATGTTATCTAAATCAACAACCACCAGAAGCTAGGAAGAGGTAAGGAAGGTTTCCCCTACATGTTTCAGAGGGAGCACAGTCCCCACCTACCAATATCTTGATTTTGGACTTCTAGCCTCCAGAACTCTGAGAGAACACATTTCTGTTGTTTCAAGTCACCGAGTTCATGGGACTTTGTCACAGCAGCTCTAGGAAACTGACATGGGCATCTCATACCCCCTGCCAGGACTAAGCAGCCTGGAGAGAGAGAGCAAGGGCAGAGATGTGACATTCCTCTGTGGCTTCCCTGTCACCACCTACGCATTTAGTTGTAAAACTAGCATCTAATATCTGTGGCTGGAAGTGAAACCCTCATTTGCCTACATTTCTTTGTCCTGTGCATTTTCATCATGCCCCCAACCCAGGGTACTTTCTAAGAAATGTGAATTTATAATGATCACATGAGGGTGACCAGACTTAGTCAGAAGAGGCAACAAAATGTGACTTTATGGGATCTTTCGGTGTTCAGGCCAGTTTCTCTTGAGCCAGTGTATCTCCCAGGTAGAGGTGAAAGGATAGGCTGAAATAAACTCTCTTCATAGGAAAGCCAAACTTAATGTATAACTGTCCTGATTCTTCAGTCAAAACTTGAGTTTAGGTAACATTCGGCTATATTGTGCTCATGATGGTCTTTGTCTTTCAAATAAAATGAGGCTGGTTCTCTTCAAAACGAGTTCTCTGCCTCTCTTTCCTTGGAGGCGCAAGTGTAGCGTAGGAAAGCTTGGCTGGGCTATGTGGAGCTGAAGGGAGAAGCCCTTAGTTTGTGGTGGTATTTGTAACAGGGAAGAAATCAGAGTCTCACAGCAGCAAGGAGTCCTTTCCAACCTACATCTTCAGTTTCTTCCTCAGAAAGTCTCCAATGAACCTGTTTCTTCATAACTAGTGGGGAGATTTCTAAGCTCTGGGTACACAGGCAAGAACTTCCATCTCCAGCTGCCACCTTTCTTTGCCCTCAGGAGATATAAGGCATCTATAGCAGAAAGGTGTTTATTTTAAAAAGACATGTTATTCCCCCAGCCATGCCATCCTGTTGCAGAAGGCAATATTTTTCTTCCCTGTTGAAAATTTCTAGCCGTAGAGGTTTTCATCGCTCTCCAGTATTTTATTATCCATTCCTTTATTTAACAAATATTAATCCAATGTCAATTAAGAACCAAGCATTGTTCTATGGGGTTTAGAATACCTCAGTGGAAACAACAACAACAACAACAACAACAACAAAAACAGAAAAATCTCTGCCCTCAGGGATCTTACACTGTAGTGATCAATAACTCAAATATCCTCAAGTCCACAGTGTTCACACATGAGGGAGATGTAAAAGAAAAAATAGTGTTGTTATTTGAATTCTTTTCTTTTTTTTTTTTTTTTGAGAGAGAGAGAGTTTTGCTCTTGTTGCCCAGGCTGGAGTGCAATGGCACAATCTCGGCTTACCACAACCTCCGCCTGCCAGGCTCAAGCAATTCTCCTGCCTCAGCCTCCAGAGTAGCTGGGATTACAAGCATGCACCACCAGGCCCAGCTAATTTTGTATTTTTAGTAGAGATGGGGTTTCTCCATGTTGGTCAGGCTGGTCTTGAACTCCTGACCTCAGGTGATCTGCCCACCTCGACCTCCCAAAGTGCTGGGATTATAGGCATGAACCACAGCACCAGGCCCTGTTATTTGAATTCTTTAAACCCAGGTTCATTTTGCTGGCACTTAACACATTTATGAAGTTTCTTTGTAACCCAAGAAGATGATTTTCTCCACTTTTATTGGAACACTTGGACTTGCAGGGCTATCTTCTATTTTTCTGCTTTCGCTAGATACACAAGTTCAAAAAATGTTTCACTTTCCTCTCAACTCTAAGGAAGCCACAGTGCCAGTGTGACAATGCTTGGCAGGTGACATGTCACCACACTGCTGGGGAGAAATAGGGAAGCCAGCAAGCCCAGGCTCCATTAAAACATTGGCTGAGCCATTTCTTAGCTAATGAGGAGAGCTGAACTGGTGTGAAAACTAGATTCAAAGGAACATGAAAATTCAGGATTTTGTGTGAAATCTCATTTTCCAATTTTGGCAACAAATTCAAAACTTTGAAACATATTGCATGGCAAAAAAGAAAAGTATTGATCCAGATACAGCCAAATACCACCTGAAAGCCACCAATTTGTGACCTGAATTTTAGTGTAGATGTACACCTATCTGAAGGAGGGGCTGGACTATTTGAACTTGAAGTAGGGTTGCCAGATTTAGCAAATAAAAATACAGGACACCCAGGGCCAGGTGCGGTGGCTCATGCCTATAATCCTAGCATTTTGGGAGGCCAAGGCAGTTAGATCACAAGGTCAAGAGATTGAGAACATCCTCGACAATATGGTGAAACCCTGTCTCTACTAAAAATACAAAAACTACCTGGGCCTGGTGGCGTGTGCCTGTAGTTCCAGCTACTTGGAAGGCTGAGTCAGGAGAATTGCTTGAACTTGGGAGGCAGAAGTTGCAGTGAGCCAAGATCACACCACTGAGCTCCAGTCTGGCAACAGAGTAACAAGTAATGTCTCAAAAATAATAATAATACAGAACACCCAGGTAATTTGAATTTCTGAAAAATACATAATTTCATATAAGTATGTTCTGTGTGTATATATATATATATGTATATACATCTTTTAAAGATTTATCAGAAATTCAAATTTACCTGGGTGTCCTATGTTTTATCTGGCAACCCTACCTTGAAGGCTTATCTATTCCATTTCTAAGACTCTGGACTACAAATATATCCCCTTACATTATGCTTCTTTTTTCCTTTGACATTGGGCGCTTCTAAGTGAATAAAAATATTCTGAAATCATTATAAATTACTTTTTGTAGTCAATCAACTCAAATTGTTTTACTCATTCATTTATTTCTTTTGCTTGAGACAGAGTCTTGCTCTGTTTTCTAGGCTGGAGTGTAATGGTATGATCTCGGCTCACTGCAACCTCTACCTCCCAGGCTCAAGCGATTCTCCTGCCTCAGCTTCCCAAACAGCTGGGATTACAGGCACCCACCACCACGTCTGGCTAATTTTTGTATTTTTAGTAGAGACAGGGTTTCACCATGTTGGCCAGGCTGGTCTCGAACTCTGACCTCAGGTGATCCGCCTGCCTTGGCCTCCCAAAGTGCTGGGATTACAGGCGTGAGCCACTGCTCCCAGCCAGTTTCATATTAATTAAGCACTCAGCATGTGCAAGGCTCAGTGCCAAAGTGTGATGCTACAAAGGTGAGCAGCATAAGGTTCCAGGGTCTCCAGAAACTCAAAACTTAAATGGGAAGACAGACATATCAACAGGTAAGCACAGCACAGGGAGACCTGTACCAACAGAGATAGAGGAGCACGGACAACTCAAAGGAAGGAGTGATCAGTTCTGCTGGGTTGGGCGCGGGTCCATGAGCTGAGTCATGATGGATGAGCCGGAGTTGGCCTGAAGGATATGTCCTCCCCCAAAATTGTGGCTAAGAAAGGTGAAAAATTCTTGTCATTAGGAAAGAGTTTGGAAACCTAACAGAAACATTATCTCATCCTCCCAAAAAAGTACAATTCACTTGGCCCTGGATCAGTGTGCATTGATCTGCCACATCTTAAAAAGAAAAAGAGCAGAAGTGGAAAAGGATCCAAACAAGGTCATCTAAAGGATTCAAGGAGAAGTGAAAGAAACAACCCCACAAGAATGTGGATGTTAAGTACAAAATGAGGACTTTAAAATGAGCTGTGAGAGCAAAGGCTATAAAAGCAGAACAATGTAGGTAGATGCCACTTGTTTTTCAAATTTCAACACATCTCCACTTGAAGTCTGAAACAGGCAATGTTATAATACCAAAAATGAAAAAGTACTTTGCAAGCAAATTCATAAAAATTCCTATAAAAACTTGGTGGCCAGGCTCGGTGTCTCACACCTGTAATTCCAGCACTTTGGGAGGCCAGGGCGGGCAGATCACATGTTCAGGAGTTCAAGACCAGCCTGGCCAATATAGTGAAACCCCATCTCTACTAAAAACACAAAAATTAGCTGTGTGTGGTGGCAGGCACCTGTAGTCTCAGCTACTCAGGAGGCTGAGGCAGGAGAATCACTTGAACCCATGAGGCCAAGGTTGCAGTGAGCCAAGATTGCACCACTGCACTCCAGCCTGTGTGATGGAGCAAGACTCCATCTCGAAAAAAAAAAAAAAAAAAAACTTGGTGAAAAGGGCAGGGAATTTTATAAACAGTATCAAAACAAAACAAAATTTTAAAAGACAGTTTAAGACTCACAGCTTCTGAAAGTTTTCCATCAAAGTGTCTCCAATAGCCAAACAGAATACAGCATCTCCCACGGAATGTGGGGATTTAATCTTAAACACAGGGGCAAATATGTTTGGGTCTCTAATAAATCTCACCTTAAAATCCATGGATATTTTGTAATCTGTTCTATACTCTATCTATGCTCAAAATGCATTTCTTCATAAATCTTCAGTTAAAGCAGAACCTCTAGAAAAACACCTTGTGTTACACTTCCTTTTTACCACTGTTCCCCAGGAGTGTGTTTTTGAGCCACAGTTAGAGAAGGAGGGAGCCAGTGACAACAAGATCACTGATGCATAATTAGGGAACAGTGATAGCCTCATGATAGGGAGCAGGTGCTAATGCTTGGGTTCACTCATTTAATTGTCTCAAGTGTGTTTTGTGCAGGGTGACTGCAAGAGGGAACTGTGGTCATTTCTAGACTTGATATGAAGAGATAGCTGTATGGGCAGTGTTTCCATTTAAGTCTCCTTAATTATAATGAACAAGGGGAAGGGAAAGAAACATGGAGTCAGGCAGTGTTTTACTGGCAATAAAGCAATTCTAGTAGACTCTGTCAGTTAATATGGCAGCCTTATGTTTGTCATGGCTTTGTATGATTCTTCAGGCTTATCCTTCTGACTTTGTCTCCAATTTCATAGGACATTTGTATCTTTGGATGACCAAGCCTTCTGTTTCCCAAGTCAGTGTCTTCCTCTGTGGAAGACATGCTTATGCCCCTCAAGATCCATTTGAGATCATAGATGAGGCTTGTCCCACAGACCCCAGTGCCTACCCTATTAAATAGAGTGATTTCCTCTAGTCAAGCATGCAGAAACTGGCTTATAGTGACACTGATGTTTACACTCTGTCAAATGAGTGGCACCATGCTCATCTCTCAACTGCCTTTTCCTCCAGGATTTCTCCTCCCCCACTTACTTTCCACGTTCCAGCTACACTGGTTCCCTTTTCGTTTCTCAAACATGCCATGAACTCTCTAGTCTCAGGGCTTTTGCACATGCTACTCCCTCTATCTAGAACACTCTTCTTCCCTTGGACTTCTTCCTATTTCTATGTGTGTACTGAACTCCTACTCAAACGTCAGGCATCACTGGAAATAACACTTCCTCAGAGAAGTCCTCTTTGGTCACTTCCCACCCCAGACAGCATGAGGTCCACTGTCATCTGCTCTCATGGCTCTTATTCCACAACATTCATCAAAGCATGAAAACATACATTTGTATAATTTCATGATCAATGTATCTCTTCTTTCTAGATAGTGGGAATTCCCTCTTTAATAACCTCAAGTACTTAACACTGTGCCAGGTACCAGAGAGTAGATGTTCAATGAATATTTGCTGAATGAACACATGAATACCCCTTTTCAGATCTTCTAAAGGTCTGTTCTTTCCACCTGAAAAACTAATCCTCCTTCCTTTTCCAAATTTGTATAAGTTCTATCCTTCTCTCAAGATTTGTTCTAATTCTCTCTTTTTCATGAAGCCATCCTTGGCCAAAAAGGGTAACAGTACAATAGCAAAAACTATGAACCACTTCAAAAAAATCTAGAAAACTCATTACTTATAAGAAGTTGGTGAGAGAGAAACAGTATCCTATAAACACTCTCCTTTCTTTTTTCATATTTAATGCCAGTGTCCAACTAGTTTCTAATAACAGGCTTCTCTTATTGCTTTCTAATCATTTCTATGTAACTTATCCAAACATTGACCTACTCATTCATTCATTTGCACATCAAAACTCCAGGCTATCTCTTCAAGTAGATTAGAAGTTCCTAGATGAGAGGAATCCCATCTGAAATCTAAATCTCCCAACAGAAACTGATACTGGGCTGCTTAACAACATAGGATCAGAGAATCATAAGCTTTCATAATTGAGCATGGCCTTAGAGATGACCTGGACAGTTCTTTTCACACATGGAGAATCTAAAGCCCAGAGAATCTAAGTGACTTTCCTAGGGTCACACAGCTAGTCAGCTGTAGAGCTGGAATTCAAACCCAAGGGCCCTGACTCCCACTCAATGCTCTTTTTATTATACCATACTATCTTTTGTGTCACCTGCTTGTTGTTGAAAGAAAAAAAATTAATATAACTACACAGGAATAATGTCTCATTTCAGTATGCTGTGCATGAATGACACTGTACCTTGAATTTATTTAGCAGTTTTATTTACAAATCATTTCCACAATTCATTTTATCCTCTTTATACTGAAGAGTACTTTCTGAACTAATAGTCACATAAGACAACCATACAAACAATTTACGTAGTATTTACTGAAGTCTGTTTTTTGTCTCTCCAGTCAATTCCCTCAATCATTTTCCTCTGCAATTAGATTCTATTCATTTTATACGTTGCAATTCAGAAATGTCTCATATTAAGCCATACCCTTTGAACAAAAAACTGATATTCCTCTATAAGCCAATGGTCCCACATTCCCTCATTACCCTCTACCTGTGTTTTCGCTTTCTCTAAGGGTTTTAGTTTCACATTATTCACTATTGTTAACATCTACTTTATTGCCTGCTTTCCTGGCCTCCTCACTGTGTTCAATTTGTCCTTACTTATTTTCCAGGTTCAGATTTGTTTTTCTTCTCAAAGGCCTAAATCTAAAAGAGGTGAGAAGAACTGAAATCTCTTAGTTTTAGGTCATTTGTTTAATTTAAATTACTATCTCTAAGTATCAAAATAATAATAGCTACCTTCAACTGGGAAGAAATGAAAACTTTGCTATTTCTACCACATGAAATGCCATTTGAAACATAATTCCGGGGAGACATTTAAATATGCTTATAATTTTAGTATTAGCAGCAGCCCAGAAAATCTAAGAGTTCATTCAAATTCAAAATATTATAGGGAAAAAATGTGTACTTCAAAGGCTATTCTTTCAGAGGAGTAAAAAAGGAAAGAAATTCAATATATGGAGGGTTTTCCCTGACAGGCATTTCTATACATGTTGCAGTGTTTACTGTAGTGTTTAACTGACACAAAATCCACACCACTGATGGTGATTTCTGTCCATACTTCCTGAAGTAGGACACTGAGGTTCCATGGGTGTTATGAACTTGCTCAAAATCTCAAAGTAAATTTCAGGGTATCTGATTCTAAAAGCAATGCTATTCCCAAAACCCCTGGCTGCCACTGAGAAACGTTTTTAAGGAAATAACCTGAATTGTTGAGAAAGCTCATAACTATATGCCAGGGAAAAACCATAGAAACTTGTTCTAGTTAGTAGAGAAGACTGAGTAATGAGGAAAGGTGTTTATAACTGTTTTCAGGTGTAGGAAAAGGTTGGGAGGACAATGAGACAGTCTTCCATGTAGCATTGGAGGGCAGAAGCAGAACCAAAAGGGGACATTTATGCAGAAGCAAATGTTGGCTTGATGTAAAGAAATAATATCCTCATGATAATATCCTCACGGAGGCTGGAAGGAGCTGCCTCACACAGCAGCAGTTTCTCTAGGGAGTAATGTGATGTGTTTCAGCAGAAGATGGATGACCACTTTGATTAAGGGGACATGATCAGGAAATTAAAGTATCAACCAGGGTTTAAAACAATGAATTCTTAGGTCCCTTTAGATATACAATTTTTGATTCTTCATCCAAAATCAATAATTCTAGAAATAGAACCCAAGCGAATATTCACTACTGATGCTCCCTAAATTTTTGTAAAACAAACATATATGTTTTGTGTTTGTTTTGTTTTGTGTGTTTGTTTTTTGAGACTGAGACTTGCTCTTGTCACTCAGACTGGATCACAATTTCTCAGTCTTGGCTCACTGCAACCTCCACCTCCCACGTTCAAGCAATTCTCCTGCCTCAGCCTCCAGAGTAGCTGGGATTACAGGCACCTGCCACCACACCTGGCTAATTTTTTGTGTGTCTTTAGTAGAGACGGGGTTTCACCATGTTGGCTAGGCTGGTCTCAAACTCCTAACCTCAGGTGATCCACCCATCTCAGTCTCCCAAAGTGCTAGGATTACAGGCATGAGCCACCATGCCCAGCCAAACACACATATTTTAAAGGTAGTTGATTGCTGTGGAAGAGGCCCAGGACTCTGTGTGACAGTCTTTGGTAGATTCATTCAGCCTCCCTGTATGTAAGACCTTTGTAAAAAGATCCTCAGGTCAGGTGCAGCAGCTCACGGCTATAATCCCAACACTTTGGGAGGCCGAAGTGAGCAGATCACCTGAGATCAGGAGTTCAAGACCAGCCTGACCAACATAGTAAAACCCCATCTCTACTAAAAATACAAAAATTAGTTGCGCATGGTGATGCACGTCTGTAATCCCAGATACTTGGGAGGCTGAGGCAAGAGAATCCCTTGAACCCAGGAGGTGGAGGTTGCAATGAGCCGAGATCATGCCATTGCACTCCAGCCTGGACAACAAGAGCAAAAGTCCATCACAACAACAACAAAAAAGGATCTTCAACATCTTCTTTGGAAAGCTAGGATTTCTTTCCTCACCTCCTAAGTCTATATTGTCCTCGTTCCTTACTGGCATAGGAATTCAATGTAAATGACAGTTTCCCAGTTTTGTGCAGAAGCCTTGGACACTTCCAAACCTTCAGAATGTTGTGACCATTAGGTGAGCACAGCCATGCTAGCCTGCTGGAGGTAAAAGGCCATATGGAAGAGAATCCAGACGTCCTAGCTGAGACTATCTCAGACCAGCATGCAGTCAACTTACCCAAATGTAAGAGAGCCCAGCTAAGATCAGCAGAGCTGCCTCTCAACCACAGTTAATAAGACAGGAGTGACTCTAGCTGAGACCAAAAACATCACCTGTATATGTGTGAGCAATAATGAGTGTTTACCATTTTAAAATCATTAAGTTTGGGGGCAATTGGTTACATAGCATTAGCTAGCTGATACACAGGTCAGATCCAAGTCCTAGCTTCATCAATGAGCTAACTGGGCTGTTTTGAAGAATACTTTAAATTCCTCAAGCTCAGTCGTAGAATGAAGGGCTCTACTCCAGAACAGTAGCTCTCAAACTTCAAAATTATCCAGATACCTTGTTAAAGGTGTACATTCCAGTCTCCCCTCTAGAAAATCCAATTCAGTGGGTCAGGAGTAGAATCCAGATGTCTGCATTTTAACAAGCTCCCAGATGATTTTAATGCAAATGGGGAAGAAGGGGAAACTCTTTTCAGATAATACTTGAGGAAGCTTGGATATTTAAGACTAAGCTCATCCCCCTGTCTTCAGCTAACCTCTACCTCTATATCAAATGGGGATGACAGCTAGCTGAGTATTTGAAGCTTCTTAGAGAAGGGAGTGTCATAAGTTTCTTCTAGCACTCATTAAAGAAGAGTACCCTGGCCTTAAGACAGAGATCTTTCGACTCCTGGGAGCCCACTCCCAGCTTCATCAGAGAAACCATGGCCTTGACAAAGGAGACTGGAAGACTGTTTCTACTCAAAACCATTCTAACTTCCAATGTTGAAAACAATTAGACAGCAAAAAGCACAGCCTCAGCTAAAATGCAGAGTAACAGCTGGACTGTATTTCCTGAAAGTACAATTCATTTATTACAAAGATAATTAGGTTTCCCTCTAGATACAAAGGGGATATGGTCTGTGCATTAAACAAAGAAGATTTACTGAGGCTGGCCAATTCTTACCCAAAGCCCTCAAACCATGCTTGTCCTTGGATTTTAAAATGGAGTGAGAAAGAAACTTGAGTGGGGACAGGAAGAAAGCATCTGCTTTGAGACTCTTCTGCCCAAGGCTTTAATGATCCAAACCAGTGGTTCTCAACTCTGCATTAGAGTAACCTGGAAGTTGTGATTTATTATTTATATTGATACCTGAGACACACCCCAGAAAAATTAAATCAGACTTCTGGGAACAGAATACCTGGCCAGAGGTAGTTTTAAAGTTCCCCAGGTGATTCTAATGCAGAGGCAGGGTTGAGTAGCCTTGATTTAAAGCAGAAGTTGGCCAACTATGACCCACTTGTTTTTGTAAAGCTAGTTGGATTAGAACATAGTCATATCTTCATTTAGAGTTGAGTTGTTGTGGCAGAGATCTGATGGCCAGTAAAGCCTAAAATATTCACTTATCCAGTCCTTTACAGGAAAAGTTAGCTGACTCCTGCTCTTAGGTACCAATCTGGAGAACTCCTTAAGGGCTGCTGACTGGAACTTTATCCTGAGTGCCTCCTGGCTTGGTTCGGCCTCTCCATGACCTCTAACACCAGGAGCCCAAAGCGCATAACAACAATAAGAACTAACGTCTAAGAAATATGTATTACGTAGCAGGCACTAGGTTAAGTGGTTGCATCATCTCAGTTAATCCCCACAACCATCCTGTGGAGGACGTTTGGTTAACCTCATTTTATGGAACAAAAAAATAAAGCTTTAGAGAGGACTAAGTCCAAATACACAGACTAAGTGTGGAAGTCGGATTCAAACCATACTGTTTGATTTCATGGCCCATGTGCTCAAACACACACCCACCGAGATTCACAAGGTGGATATATGAAGAACCGGAGCCAGACTGTCCTGTGATCTTGAGTGGGCAACTTCAAAGGAAGGGGGCGAAGAAGCTGCTAATAATATTTACTTTGCAAAGACATGGCAAGAGTAGAGATCAGCAAGATGACTAATAAAATTAAAGCCCCAGGAAACTGTTATTTTGTCAGTTTCTTTCTCTGAAACATTCTTGACTATATTTCATTCCTCTGTTCATCCATTTTATCATTCAGTAATTGAGTGAGCACCTTCTAAGAGCCAGGCATGGTTCTAGGTGCGGAGAAAACAGCAGAGAATAAGAATCTGGGAAAACACAGATTACTGATCGCTGACTGCATGGAGTTCACATGGTAGTGAGAGAAATGAACAATAAGAAAGCCTACTTACATGTATATAAGTAAGCAAATACACACACACACACACACACACCACACAATTGAGTCTCATTATTTGTGGTAATTATGATCTATAAAGTCACTGAAAAAAGTGATTTAGTGAATAATACTGACTATTGTTCCTGGGGGAAATACAAGGTTAAGTATCTATGAGTCTCTGGTCACAACAATTTTATAAAAGCAATATATATCTTTATATATATATATATAAAGGTATCTTTACGAGCCAGACATGGTTCGTGTGCGTATATATATTGTGATTCATTAACACTGAACTCATGCCAACAGCAAGAAAGCTGCTCTAGCACATGTGTTTCTCCATAAGGTACATCACAGTCGCCTTGTGCTCAGGAGCACTAGGAAGCCCTTCCACACCATGTCCTGGGGACACTTTAAACAGGGAGATTACCAACACAAAGCACAAAAGTGCAAAACGTGTGGCACAAAATAGACCATAAAAAGGACACTTGTGGACAGCATCAGAGCGGGAACCAGAAGGCACAGTGTTGCCTGTCAAACGTCAGCTACGTGCCCATCCTGTGGCTCACATTTTTTGCCACTCTCTGCATGTCTGTGAATGACCATGAAAACATGGTGAGTATAGATGTTAGGCTTACAAATAAACTGCAGCACATAGGCAAAGTCGGAAATACGGAATTGCAAATAATGAGGATCCACTCATTATTGGATAATGTCATGCAGCGGGAACTGCTACGAAGAAAATTAAAGCAGAGAAAGTGGATAGAGCATGTCAGTGGTACTTTTTTAAATGGTACACTGACATTTTGTACTTGCATAAGTTTATGGGATACAAAGTGATATTATGATCCATGAATACAACATGGAGGAATTAACTCAAGCTAATTTTCATACAGTCCAGTGGCATTGCTTTTAAGAAAGCCAGAGAAGACCTCTCTGAGGAGCTACCATTTGAGCAGAAACTTGAAGGAAATGAAAGGACAGGCTGGGCGCAGTGGTTCATGCTTGTAATCCCAGCACTTCAGGAGGCCGAGGCGGGTGGATCACGAGGTCAGGACTTAGAGATCAGCCTGGCCAATATGGTGAAACCCTGTCTCTACTAAAAATACAAAAAATTAGCTGGGAATGGTGGTGTGCACCTGTACTCGCAGCTGCTCAGGAGGCTAAGGCAGGAGATTACTTGAATTTGGAAGATGGAGGGTGCTGTGAGCCAAGATCAAGCCACTGCACTCCAGCCTGGGAGACAGAGCAAGACTCCATCTCAAAAGAAAAAAAAAAAAAAACTAGGCAATGAAAGAGCAGGTGATGTGGACATCTGAAGGAAGAGTCACATAGGATGGAAGGCAGAAGTGGGTGCTTCCACGGTGTCTTAAGGAACAGTACAGGCTAATATGACTGGAGCAGAGACAGCAGGAGGGAAGTACAAGAGATAAGGTTAGAGAGAAAGATGGGGACAAGATCACGCCAAAGGCAGGTCTTACCTAGACAAGGTCTTGGGGTTTCTGTATAGTTTCAACTTTTATTTTAGATTCAGAAGGTATATATGCAGATTTAAAAGGATATAGTGTGTGATGCTGAGGTTTGGGGTACAACTGAAGCCATCACCCAAGCAGTGAACATAGTATCCAACAGGTAACTTTTTTTTTTACCCCTTGGTCCCGTTTCTTCCCCCCCACTTCTTGTACTATATAGTTTTCCCATCTGTGTCCATGTGTCCCCAATGTTTAGTGCCCATTTATAAGTGAGAACACATGGTATTTGGTTTTGTGTTCCTGCCTTAATTCACTTAGGATAATGGTCTCCAGCTGCATTCCATGTTGCTGCAAAGGACATTATTTAATTCTTTTTACAGCTGTGTTATATTCCATGGTGTATATGTACCCCACATTCTTTTTCCAGTCCACAGTTGATGGCCATCTAGGTTGATTCAATGTCTGTGCTATTGTGAGTTGTGCTGTGATGAACATACAAGTGCATGTGTCCTTTTGGTAGAACAATTTCTTTTCCTTTGGGTACATACCTAGTAATGGGATTGCTGGGTCAAATGGTGATTCTATTTTGCTTCCTTTCATGCATCAGGGAAGTCTACCAATGAATTTAAAAGAGAAGACTACCACAGTCTGATTTAGTAACCTGTAAAGATCATGGGCAGCTCTGTGGAGCAAAAAGTGGGGAACCCACAGAGCAGAGCAGTGAGTCTAGGGAAGACTGTGGTTGTCCAGGGAAGAGGGCAGGTGGCTTGGACTAGTGTGTTAGAGGTGGAATTAGGGATGTGGAGGGATTTGCAAAATATTCTGGAGGTAACACCAGTAAGATGTGGTAACAGAAATGGCTCTGAGGTCTAAGTTAAAAAGAGGAATTACAGATAGCTCTGAGATTTTGGGTCCCATTGACAAAGTAGTTAGTGCAGGAGAACAAGAGAACTGATCAAGTCCAGGGTATTTTTTGAAGGTAGAAGTGACAATTTGCTGCTGTATTGAAGTTGAGTTTGAGAGAAAGAGTCAAAGATGACTTCTAGATTTTGAGCCAGCAGAAAGGAGTGTCACTTACTGTAACTTAAATCTGGGAGAGTAATGAGTTGTGAGGGTGTCAAGAGTTGCATGTATTAACTTGTTCTTCAGGTGTGTGTGTGTATGAGAGAGAGAGAGAGAGAGAGAGAGAGAAGACATAATTATAAAGCAGTACAGGCATCAGATATTCATCTAATATTTACAAATTGTCTATCATGTGTGCTCTGCTAAGGGCTGGGGATAAGGTAGAAACAAAACACAACTTCCCTGGAGGAACCTGAAGTACTTGGGGAAACAGACAATCAAACAGGTGACTAGTAAAAGAAAAAACTCTCAGTGCAAGTTCTGAAGCTAGAAAATGCCAGGCAATGCTCGAGGTTGCACAGAAAGAGCACTGGAGTAAGATCCAGAAATTCCAGTCTATAGAAACTCCAATTCCTCTGAAGACATGAGAAAGTATAATTTTATGGCCTCAAACACTTAGTCAGAAATTTTCAGCTCAGGTGGTTCAGCTGATGATTAAATTGCTTCTGGAATCTCCTTGAGAAGAAAGGGTTATGAGAAACCTAACCAGGCAACCCCATAGCCACCATAAATGTAGTGTCACATAAATGCCTCGTTGCTCAAAGGACAACCCACAGCTATCAGGACCTGTCTCTCCTCCCAATATTCGTTCATTCTACCAGCTGATCTTGCCTCCAGATGTATTTATTGCTTTTAAAGTGTAACCAACGGCCAACAGAGCTAAAAGCCCTTATGCAAGGGAATTGCCTCCACAATCAAAACACAAATTCCTCCAAGGTTTGAGTAAGGGCAAAACAGCTCTCTTGAGGAATATCTCTGTTGAAAGCGGGTACTTTTTCCTCTGAGTTTGTTTCTACCTTTCTCTCTGGTCCCAGCACCGGCAGAGATGAAACTGAGAAATGAGACACATTCCTTTCCCTTAGTTCCCTTGGTACAGCAGCTAGAGGCCAGCATTTTCAAAAAGAACTCACCATAGAAATTCAAGAGGGAAATAAACAAAGACAGTATAAAATCTGTAAAATCGTTCCACTTACAAAGCAGAGGTTTGTAACCTTACAATAGCTAAGAAATATTACTTACCAGGCACACAGGACTGTTTTGTTAGACATTCTGTCTGAAAGTTTCAAACCCGGAAAACACCTTTGTTTAATTCTTAAGCAGGCAGCTGGTGCACATGAATACATGTATATGTATAAAATAATGAGGCTTGCTTTGCTGTCTCCATTCTGGATGATGCCTGAAATGAAAACTCTAGTCCAGTGGCTGTTTGGAGGGTACTGAGTGGGGATTGAGGCTGTAGAAGCCTCCCTTGGCAAAATAAAATAAAATAAAATAAAAGCAAAACTCATATGCCTTCAAACATGTAGCAGTAAAGACACAGCTTAGGCAAAGATCTGATCTCCTCTTCTCCATTTCCCTTTCCCTATTCTCTTCCTATTTCAGGGTTGCGGGTTCCCATTAAGTCAGTGCTGGAGTCCTTTTCTAAAGCTAATAACCCTGACAGATGGGCCTACATCCTTGTCTGACTGCACAGTGACCCCACACCTCTCCAATGTTGGCAGCATGACACCTCAAAGAACAGTGAGAGACAAAACTCAAATGCACTCCTAGCTATTTTAATGGACACGAGAACAAAAAATGTGTGCACCACCATTTGAGGAAAACCAGTAAGGTCACCCACAAAGTCACAGTAGGGTCCGTGGAATTTACTCTCACCCACAGTTTACTTTTGTGTTACTGAATATCACAAACAATACAGCATGAAGCACATATAGCTACAGACGCCTCCTCCCATCACTTTCCTTTCTTTTTTTGACATGAACATTATTGCACAAAGAACACTGAACACTGACAGTGTTTCCATGACAAAGTCAAACTACAAAGATAAACATAATTAGGTTGAGAAAGGAGAGGCTGGCTCCTCCTTGGACCAGTGCCTTCCCATCTCCTTGCCTGCATGAGTAAGTGAATTGGAATTACTCTGCATGTGAGCTTGCCCTCCCGTTTCCAACTGGATTATATGGTTTGATAATTTTGTACTACTTGTTTCTCCACCATCCTTTCCCCATCCAGATTCATAATTTGCCAGGAAATTTAGAATTTATTTTCCATTTCTTCCTCATTGTACTGCTCAGCAACCACAGAAATGCCTCGGGCTGATTTTCCAACACCCCCCACCACTGTCCCCAGGCAAGGAGCACAAGTTTCTACTGGACCCATCATTTGGATGTGCTCACTCTCTGTGGCATAATTTATAGAAAGGCAGCCTCAATTACAATTTCTCTTACTCCTTGCATTAACTAAAATGCTGAAAATACAGAATTGCCAAGATGGCACGGTACACAGCCTGCGACTCAAACAGCTTACTGCCGACAGCCCCAAGCAAAACAACAACAACAACAACGAAAAAAAAACTCACTGCTCTGCCAAGAACACTCACTCACTCCAACAGTGCCAAAGATGGAAAGACCAGGAGATGTTTCCCTAATTCAGAAAGAAGGCTCCCACCACAGCTCTCCACCCTCCAACCAACACTGGGAACTCTCTGCTCTCTTTCTTCTGGCTGGGAGCTTAGAGGCAGTCATTGTCATGGGCCAAGCAATTTCAGGAGCAGCAGCCAGCAGACAGGAATTGGGGTATTAAAAAATAAATCTGCATATGTGCTTCTATTTCCAGCCCTTGTTTACACACAGTAATAAAAAAAATGAAGCCAGTAATTGAAATGAAAATAAATAGACCCATCTATCTGTGGGCTTTGGTTTCACTTAATTCTATGGATTTCAGACTGGTGAGAACTCCAAAATCATGCCATCTCACCAAACCAGAGAGTTTGTGGAAACAGCCTACCCTAGTGGCATATAGCCACATTCTCCTATCAGAAGGTGAGCCTGGGAAGAGGCAAGTAGTGGGAAAGGTGCCTTAACATCAGCTGGTAGAGTGGGGAGCATATTAAAACCAGGCCACCCTTGAACTACCCTCTGCAAACCTCCCACTCTTTTTTTTTTTTAAATCCTATTTCTTCTCAAGTCCTTTTCATTATATCAAAGCCTTAGTGATCATCATGGCACCTTAGAAAGTCCTGTTTTAAAACTCCATGTTTGGAAATGGTGCTCAGAGTATGTAACACATTTTGGGCTTACCGGGTCTACTTCCAATCATGGTGCTCACAGTCACAATAGCAGTGTCCTTTCCCCACACTCCCAGTGTGCCCCACAATCACATTCTGGGTAAAAGTTCAAAGAAGTCATCTCTTGACAACTAGGATACATTTTTATTGTCCTAATGACTTACATTGAGAATTTCTTTTTAAAAAGTTACTATTTTTAGGAGAAATTTTAGGCTTATAACAAATGAATGGAAAGTAAACAGAGTTCCCATATACCCTGTCACCCCACAGATCTGTAAAACTGATGAGCCAGTGTTGATACATTATTAACTAAAAGTCTATAGCTTGCATTAGGGTTTACTTTTTGTCTTGTACATTCACGCAGGTTTTGATCAAGGAATGACATGTAGCCACCACTATACTATGAGGTGGAATCGTTTCACTGCCCTACAAATCTTCCGTGCTCTGCCTATTCATCCCTCCTTCGCCACAATCCCTGGAAGCTACTGATGTTGTTACTGTATTCACAGTTTTGTCTTTTCCAAAATGTCACAGTTGGAATAATACATTACTTTATGTAGCAGCTTCAGATTGACTTCCTTCACTTAGCAATAAGCATTTTAAGTTTCCTTTGGTTCTTTTCATGGAAGAACTACTTTTGTGTTTGGTTGGTTGCTAAAACTGAAAGCTTGTAAGCACAGGGCTGGAAGTAGCAGCATTTAAAATTATAAAACTTCTCTCTCAACTTTCTCCTCTCTTAACTGCGAGCTCTGAAGCAGAATGGAGACACCATGAGAAAACAGATGAAAGCTTGCAACTTCCTGGTACTTGAAAGGGTAAAATCACAGAGATTGATTTTATATTATGCAGTGTGTATTTATAAATGGGTCATGTGAGTCACCCAAAATTATCCCATCCCAGGGAACATTAACACAATTACTAGTTGTTCAAGTTATTCATTATTAAAATTGGAATGTGTCAGAGTTCAGGTAGAGAAAGAATGCTTGAACTCTAAAAGAGCAAAGAAAAGATATACATCCTATTGACTGGTTAATAACATTTTAGTTTATGCTATGGTTTGAATATGTCCCCCAGAAAACATGTGTTGGAAACTTAATCCCCAGTGCAATAGTGTTGGGAGGTGGGGCCTAAGGGGAGGTTTCGGGTTCATAAGGGTTCCACTCTCATGAATGGATTAATATAGACCATAAAAGGGCTTGAGGCTGAGAGTTTGATTTCTTGCTCCCTCTTGCCCTCTCTTTGCCCTTCCACCATGGAATGATGCCACAAGAAGGCCCTCTCCAGATGCTGGCCCCTCAATCTTGGACTTTCCAGCAACTAAAACCATGAGACAATAAATTCATTTATAATAAACTACCCAGCCTTGGGTATTCTGTCATAACAGCACAAATCAAACTAAGAAAGTGTACATACATGCTGATGGCTCAAGTGCCCACCAATGGGTGCCATCTGAGACTCTAGCAATGGCTAGGCTTTGTGCAATGCATTTGGACATGCGGATGTCTAAAACACACACTCTGAACACTGTAGTATACAATCTCCAGAGGAGGGTGATGCTTGCAATAATTACTACAAAGTTAGATATTATGTACTAGGGCCAAGGATATAGATGATGAGTATCATGGGACTCAGACAAGGAAGGGAAATACTTTCTGACTGGGTGACATGTGATGTGTTATCTCTCCACAAATGGCAGAAAGTCCTTCATAAACAATGGCACAGTAACAGCACAGTATAAGGTAAATAGAGGTGATGGTGAGAATCGGGTACCTTTATTTGTTTATTGATTAATTGGTACAGAATTCTCAATATTGTGATCCATGGACCAAATCCAGCTTTTATTATTTGTCTGTGGTAGGTTTTTTTTGGAGAAAGGAGAGTTGTTTGGGTTTATTTATTTTTATTTTGCTGAAATAGTATTTTAATGAGTTTAAATATCTTTAGGCAGAAAATGTGCTCTCTCATTTACCATAGCGTAAAACTATTCCTGCTTATATGATCTTACTGTCCCCAATGTCCAACTGACAAAAACCTGAGGTAGAGGGTTTGCACAGAGAATAAGATGAAACATCTATGTCACATAGATGTGTGACACATCTATGATACAAACTGTGAATAGATTGAAATGTAAGTTTGTAGTTTATCCTGACAGCAAAGGAGAGCCAACGAAGAAGACTTGGTAACTTCATTTGGAAGAAACTATTTTATGTAGTCGATATTTAGGAGGCCCTTAACTTAAAAGACCTTCTTTCCATAAAGAACAAGCCCCATGTCTTGGATGTCCAGTGGCCGGTATATGGACAGCCCTATGGATACCAATTACAGAGCCAGAAAACTTCCTGATGTGCAACAAGACCATGGCCACCAGGGACTGGAAACGAAGCAACGGATTTCCGAGAGAGGGAAAACAGGCACTGGTTTAGTCACCTGGGTTAAGTAAAGCCATAAGGCACTGGAGCTCTAAGGCCTTAAAATTCAAATGTAAATAGCTGATACTTCTGAAAAATTCATGGAATGGAAGGAAAGAGAAATGAATGCATTTCTATGGAAATCAGTGCCCTTTTAATACAGAAGAGAATCATCTACAACATTAGTCAAGAAAAATGAGCCTCTGCAACAAACTAATCTTTAATTCAGCAATAATTGCATTTTCTTTATTTATTCACTTATTCACTCATTTAACAAATGCCTATCGATGGTCTTCTCTGTGCAGGGTATTGTGATGGAAGAGTCACACTGATGATATGACAAATTCTCTCCAACATGATTCTGAAGTGAAAATACAAAATGTGCATCACAGAACATGGTAGAATAATTGCTTACCAAAAGATCTGTGGCACATAGGAGACAATAAATAGCCACTCTTAACATTGATTAGATGAAAAGAAGAGAGAAATGCTGAGCTTCAGAAGGGTGTGATCAATTTCATTGGTGACTGACGGAAGCCTCGTGAAAAAGTGGCATTTGATCATGGAAATACATTAGCATGAGAGTTGGAGAGGTCAGAGAAGGAACGGAAAGAGGAAGGCTAGCAAACATTTACAGAAAATAGAACATGAAGTATATGAAGAGAAGTGGAAATGCTAGGTGGGATCTAGACTGAGAGACACAAATGCCAACCTGAAGTGTGGGCAATGGAGAACAACTGGCCATTCTCCTATGTGGAATGACATGCTATACAATATAGAGTAGCACAAACCGATTTAATGACATTAAGTAATGGTCATATTCTCTCTTCAGTTCTATCATTTGTAAAGTAAGCAAAGAGTGGAAATGGCTTCTGAAGAATGGTCAGATATGGGGTTTTGTAGAAATTTTAATCTGGTGTTAGTACATAAAGAAGCTTAAATGGAAGAGACAAAGAAGGACATTTGGAAAAAATTAGGAAGCCACTACAGGTGTTGTTAAATAAAGTCAAAAACTGAGGTGATAACAATTAAAATATAAGAAAGTGAAGACAATAAATAGGACAGCAAGATACAATTTCAACATAGAGGAAAAGGAAGAGGGGGAAGTCCCAAGATTGAGTGACAGGAAGAATGGATGGGGCATTGACATAATTAGGGGAGATGAGAAAAAAAAAATCAGATTGGAGTTTAGCAGATGATGTGGAAAGATTTTAAAACTATTTCATTAGTGTAACCAAGAATATAAGTTTGAGAGAGAAAGGTAATAGAAAGTGAGAGAGAGATTCACTTTAGCTTATGTAACTATAATTAGTCAAGGGAGAATCTGAAGGAAGAACTATGTCTATAGCCTCTTCTAGCCTCTCCTGAGAGGGACAATTCAATTTAATCTTATTGATTCCGCTGAATGATTGCTGTATATTGTTTTCAAAACTTAGGGGAAAAGAAAAACATAACCTCCTATGTAATAACCTTAACCTTTAATTGAGAAAAATGTCAAACCCACGTTTCTACATGGAGCAACATAAAATATCTTTGATATTTGTTGTTTTCCTGCCCTATGCCAACTTCTACATCTACCAGCAACCCCTAATTGCCCTCTTTCAATTAGTTCATAAGATTTGCATAAAACTCTCTCCCATCCTTGAGATCTGGATTAGCATATGATTCAGGTCTAATCTAACTGTGGTGGCCTTGGCCATTAATTTAGGGTGGGCATGCCACACAATGAGAGGCAATCAGAGGCTCCAAGACTTTGTGCTAGAAGAGGGAGCCCTATTTCCACTGGAATTACTGAGAGACTAGGAAGAAGCAAGGAGTTGACGGTAGCCATTCTGACCCTCTGATGGGAATATTGCCTGAGAACAAAAACACAACCAGAAAAGAGAAGCAAAGCACTGAAAGATCAAAACAA
The DNA here is from genome assembly GCA_004027715.1 of Plecturocebus donacophilus. Taxonomy (NCBI): domain Eukaryota; kingdom Metazoa; phylum Chordata; class Mammalia; order Primates; family Pitheciidae; genus Plecturocebus; species Plecturocebus donacophilus. The sequence goes on from PVKP010002337.1 coordinate 41,105, forward strand.
GAGAGCACCGCTGGCACAATATTTGCTCTTAGACCTGGCTGCACTTGAAGGCTGGTCTTTTCTTGAACATCACAGCTAACTTAGCCCATAAATTCACCTTTGGCTAATTCAACTGGGGTGTTCTGTCACTTTCAACTACCATTCCTTACTCTACACAGCATACAACCACATGAAAAACTTAGAAACCAGGTCCAGAGAAATAAATGCATTTCATAGGTTACATCGGCCAGAAAACATTCCAGGAAAGAGGGCAAGTCTTAGAGATTGCTCAATTGTGTTTTGGCTAATACAGTTCTTATTTCACTACAGAGAATATAAAACAATGATCGCAGTGAGCTCCTCCTAATCAAAGACGTCATGATTTCAAGTGATAAACAATTGCATGTTTAGATGCAACAAAAGTGAGCACAGTTTAAGAGATAAAGAGTGGATCTTAACAGAGAAGGATCCACCCTTGTGAAACAAATGAAACTTAAGGAAGACCATGGCACTTTAGAATGCAGCATTTATTGAGTAACACTTTATGTGCTGAGACTTCTCACATCTCCAATCTCCATGTTTATTTCCAGTAGTAATAATAATAATAGAAGCCATAAAGCCCATGAGTGCCTCCCCATTTTTTTAGACTGGACTGTGCCATCTAAAAGTTCATGCTTTAACCATATGCTATGCTGCTAGGAAACCCTTGCAGAGTGCCTAATCCAACCAGACTTTACAGTTAATTGACCCTGTTTTTCATCCCTGAATCAGCAGAGAAGATGCTTTATTTGTCCGCACCAGTTGGAAGTGGGAAACCAGCTTCCTACTCTTTCCCTGGATCTTGGAGTCCTGTGATTCACTTAAACACAACTATCCCTGTAAGGCAGGGCCTTTCTACCAGTACCATCCCTACTGCCTTTGTGGAGACTTCCATCTCCACCCCAGCTACAAACCCCGATTGTATAATCATGCAGAGAGCAGCAGAAGCAGATGGTTCCCTAAAAAAATCCCCTTCATTGTAACAAACAACCTTGATAATTACCCAAAGTGGCAGAAGGAAATATCACTAGCATGGGAGAACAAGTAAAACTTAATATTTAAGTGAGATGTAATGGAGTTTCTTGTATTTCATCAAAGTCATTGTTAAAAATGCTGTCCTCGAAATGAGTATACTGCTCTCTTGATTCCAAGAGTCAAAACAGTTTAAATACATCTTTCCCTCAAGGCAGTTTCCAAGATTAATAATATTGCATATATTGTTTTAGAAAACATTTTTTTTTAAACTGCAGCTCAGAATAACATTTATTTTGTGAGTTTTGAGTAGGCCAGCCCTCCATTCCCCATAGACACAATGAGTAGAGAGATAATGCAATCTTTGCCAGGGACAAGAGATTGAAGTGGCAGACAGAAATAACACTGTTTGCAGTCTGGGTCCACCTTCCAGCCAGCATGATAGAATCTTCAGCAATCTTCACCTTCTATGAGAGTAATTCTTATAAGAGGGAACACAAAAAGTCATCACCATGTGAAAGAAATAGTTACCGTTGTAACATCGACAGCTATTTTATTTTGTTACTTCTATTAGACTACAGACATGGCGCTGAGCCCTTTCAGCTCTACAATTTCTTCAGTGTTATGTGTCTGCTCACTAAAAATCATGTAATATTTTATGTTTATAAAATATATATTCTTATAGTATTTCTAATATGTAATATATAAATTTAAGTTATAAAACAAACAATAGTAACACTTGTGATCCTACCACCAAAAGTTAAGAGTAGAATCTTATGGCCAGGTATGGTGGCTCACACCTATAATCCTAGCACTTTGGGAGGCCGAGGTGGGCAGATAACAAGGTCAGGAGTTTGAGATCAGCCTGACCAACATGGTGAAACCCCATTTCTACTAAAAATACAAAAATTAGCCAGGCTTGGTGGCGTGCACCTGTAATCCCAGGTACTCAGAAGGCTGAGGCAGGAGAATTGCTTGAAACCCAGAGGCGGAGGTTGCAGTGAGCCGAGACTGCACCACTGCACCCCAACCTGGGTGACAGAGTGAGACTGCTGTCTCAAAAAAAAAAAAAAAAATTGGGTAGAACCTTATTTCTTCCATTGAAGCTATCCCCGTGGTTCTCCCTGAATCCAAAAGGTATTTGTCAGAATTTAGGCTTTATTGTCCCCATCATCTCTTTGCTTTTAAAAATAATTCTACCCCATAGGTATGTATCTCAGAACACAATCTTGTCAGGCATTGCTTGTTTCTGAAATTTATGAAAATGGCATCATCTTGTATAAAGCCTACTTTGATGTGATTTTCTTTCCATTCAGGATTGTTTTTCTAAGATCCATCCATGTAGTTAAATGTAGACTTAGTTCATTAATTTTCATGGCCAAATAATATTCCACTGTGTCAATATAACATAATTTATCCATTAGCCGATCTATGGGCATTTGAGTTACTTCCAGCCTTTTTGCTATAACAAGAAATTATATGTAAATATTCATGCATATGTCTCCTGGCAAGTGTTTCTCCGGGGGTTTATATCCAGGAGTAGGTTGTTCAATAGCAGAATTTACACTTATTTGGCTTCAAATTTACTGCCAGCTTGTTTTTCAAAGTAGCTGTTCAAATTTATACTGCTACCCAGGACATACTAGGGTTCCCACTGAACCTCAGCTTCACCTATACTGAAATTACAATGTTCTTAATTTTGCAAGTCTTGTGGGTAATAAATAGTCCCTTACTATAGTCTTAATTTGCATTGCTTTGGTTACTAATGAGGTTATGCATTTTTTCATGTTAATTTTCTGTCTTAGTCCATTTGGACTGCTATAGTAAAATACCATAAACTGGGTAGCTTATAAACAACAGAAATATACTTCTCACAGTTGTGGAGGCTGGGTAGTCCTAGATCAAGATGCCAGCAGATTTGACGTCTAGTGAGGGGCCACTTCATGGTTCATAGATGGCACCTTCCAGCTCTGTTCTCAGATAGTAAAAGAGGAGAACTTTGATCTCTTCAGCCCCTTATAGGTGTGTTCATCACATTCATGATCTAATCACTCTCTGAAGGCCCTACCTCCTAAATAACATCACCTTAGAGATTAAGTTTCAATGTATAAATGTTGGGAGAACACAAACATTCAGACCACAACATTTTTTGTCAGTGTTTCCTATAAAATGGTATGCCTTTGCAGCTCCTTTGGCAATCATTTTGTTGGGTTGTCTATCTATTGCTTATAAACTTATAATATTTCTTTATACAAATAGGTACTTAACCTTTGATAGGAATATATGCAGCAAGAATCTTCTTCAAGCTTATGGCTTATCTTTTCACATATCATTTTTGGAATCTTTTAATGAACTACTATTCTTCATTATTATAAACTTTAACTAATACTGTTATATACATTCATCTGATGGCTAGCATTTTTGCATCTTAATTCAGAAACTCCTACCTGTCATAAGGTATAAAACATAGTTTCAAAAATTTTCTTCATACACGTCGATATCTGTCTTACACAGTTGTCTTAAGTCTATTTGAAATTTTGTTTTTGCATCTGTTAGCAGGTTCTCATCCAAATTCACGTCTTTCCTATGAATAACCAATTGTCCTAGAATAATAATTAAACAGCTCACTCTATATAATTGTTATATATAACAATATAATAATATATAACAATATATATTATATATTATATTATATATATTGTTATATAAATATTACAATATATGTATTGCTATATATAAATATATATATATTTAGATACGTGCCAGGCTCTCTATTCTGTACCATTTATCAATTTTCCCATGCCTCTGTGTGTGTGTGTGTGTGTGTGTGTCTACACAAACTGAACAAGAAGTACAGAATAAAACAGTAACTTCTGATATCTCTTAAGTTAGCATCCCACTGAAACCACACCCTTTATCCCTTCCTCTTCAGGTGAGTCTGGTTTGCTCTTGGACGTTTGCTATATTCTGTGCATAATAGGTTCCTACAAGCAGCTGTTGCAATTTTGATTGAATTGAGGCAGAGAAACTTACAGAGACTTTATATTTTCATGCTATTGAGGATTCCAGTAAATGTACATGGTGGTCTTAATTCACTCAAAATGGTTTTCCTTGGTGTCGTTTAAAAGTTTTAAGACTTCAATAAACACCTTGCCCAACTTTTGTTTTATCTATTCTTGTTGGATACTAAAACAAGATAAACTGTGCAAATTATATTTTAATTGTGTTTTCTAACTCATTATTGCTGGGGAATAAAAATCCATTTGATTTTGCTTAAAATAACTTAAAATTATTAAGTATAATAATTTGCCTGTAGTTTCTTTTGAGTCTTAAATGTATAGAATCATATTATGTACAAATAATGACCTTTTTCCTTTTTCTAATTTTCTTGTGATGAATAAGCCTCCAGGTACACTGTTGATTTCAAACTATAGTTCTGAGTATCCATGTCTTAGTCCTGATTTTAAAAGAGATGTTTGTAATGTTTTACTATTAAAAATAATGTTATGTTTTTGGTAGATAATCTTTATTAGGTTAAAGAAGCACTCATCTCCTAGTTTGCTAATAATTTTTTGTGTATGTTTTGCTTTCTTGTTTTTCTTTTGTAAATCATTAATGGGTATTCCCTTTTATTCAATAATTTTCATAAGTCAGTTGAGGGACTGAGTATTTTTTCTCCTTAAACCTTTAGTATACTAAATTCCACTTTTAGATTTTTCCAACATTAACATCTCACATTCTGGAAATAAACCACCTTCAATCATAATGCATTTCCTTTTGTATACACTGCTGGGTTCAGTTTATTTCATTCAATCTTCACATTATGAGGTAGGTGCTTTACAATCTTTTTACAGCTTGTTATTTAGTAATGATATGACTATGGATAAAGGCACAACTTGGCCTCAGGTCTGACTAAAAACCCAAGATTTTAATCATCTTCCATGCTTCTCTGGATACTCTTAAGTTAACAACTCACGGGAATGCTTCAACATAAAATATTATCAAGGTGTCCATTAGCCATCTATCTAGTCCAGGTCTTTTGTTCTTGAGATGATAATTTACTTACACTTGGTTGGTGGACCTTGGAAGTCAACCTCATAGATACACGTGTACAGTGAGAAAAAGAAAGGTAGAACTTCTGGCATTAAAATGCTTAAAAACCAGAGGGTAGAGTGTGAATCAAGACTTTAGGCATGTTAGCGGGGAATGACTAGAAGATTCTCAAGTTACTATCTTGATAGTTAAGAAGGTCTTCTTAACTCCTTTCCATATAGACTTTCTTGTCAGAACACTCAACATGGTCAACCATACTGAACTTTAGGGTGAGAGAACATTCACCAGGAAGAAAACGACAAGATCTTCCCAAACCATCCAATGCCAAAAAAATCCAATCAGATTTCCTCCTTAGCATGACTTTCCTTTACTTTGAACATATATTTCTTTTCTTGACCAGCTCCAGTTTCTTCAAATCCTTTTCTAAGAATAGTAGCCAGAACCAAACATCATAAAGAACTCAGATGAACTAGGGAGAATACCTAGCACTAGGGAGACAGAAGCCTTGGGAAACACAAGTATGGGTGCCACGATGCTTCATCCCTTCTACGTGCTTAAAAATCTGCCCACGTTCAGGAGATCATGTTCTAGATATCAATGTTATGCTGGAGACCCAGAGAACTGAATGAAGACTGCTCTGAAACTTTTGCTCTCTTGAATGTCACTGCCTTGATTAGACCTTTCCTGAACATCCTATGTAAGGTGAGCTCTCTTATCCTAACTTCCTCTATGCTCATTTCTTGCTTATTTTCCTTACATTTACAACCAACAATATATGTTTTTGATAGGCCAACTATAACAATAAATGCTATAATTTTTTAAATTTTACAGACATAAGAAGTTTCACAATGAGAAGGGCTTCTGATTCCGTTTCATGATGTATCCAAATGCCAAGAGCAATGCTTGGGACATAATCAGTGTTCAACAGACACTGGTAGAAAGAGGAATGGAAATTTGAAAAGAGGGTTGGAAAGAGGGGAGGCCATCTCTCACTATGCAACCTAGACTGGAAAATGCTGATCATGACTGTTGGCCACTAGAGTGGGCCGTATGCCCTCAAAACATGGTGACACACTACCTCACCTCGGATACACATAGGGAGTTTCTTTGGTACTAGAACTGGTAATAGGGCCATGTAATCAAGATAAATAACTGTGTTCACCTTAAAACATCATAACCTACTCAGCAATAAAAAGGAATGAACTGCTGACAGATACATATACCAACATGGAGGAATCTGAGAATTGCTGTGCGTTAGAGGAGAAGTCAGATACACAAAAGACATGCATATTGTATGCTCTACTTGCAAACAATGCAAATAGACAAAAAGCAGGTTACTGTTTCTCTGGTGTCAGAGGAAGAAGGAGAGAAGGACTACAAAGGCATGAGGAATCTTTGGTGAAGGTGATGGACATGTTCCATATCATGGTGATGGTTTCACGGATGCTTACAACTGTCAAAATTCATTGAAGTAAGTACTTTATGTGAATGTAGTTATTAGACATAAATTATTTTTCAATAAAGTTGTAAGGAATAACATATTGTAACAGGCACAGAGAGGAGCAGTTGGGATTTTTAGCCTGGTTTCCTATCTAAAGAACAACAGCAGTCAGGCTTTTCATACAAAATCATCAAGCTGGACATCCACAAAGTATAACATCAGCCCAGAAGTATAATGATTTTCTCTGCCCTTCCCCTTCCTCCAGCCATGACTCCTCCTCCTGAGACTAGGAAATCCTCCAAAAGTAACTCATACATCCACCAGCTCCCTTCATCAGCCTCACTGTATGATCACACCAAATACTGTTTATATCACCTGTCACTATACAACTATATGATGCTTAGCTAACACTCTGTCAGGGTCAAGGCAGCCATAATCCTGAGCATCTCCCTGGAGAATCTCACCTTGACCCTACCCTGCCCTTCCATTCTCTTAGAAATGTTTAAACATCAAAAAAGTACCACTGAATGAGAAAAAAAAAAAGAAAGAAAGAAAGAAACTATTCTTCCAATGGAAAGATTTTTCATTTAAATGCACTTCATTGTGTGATGTATTCCTTTAATTAAAGTGTGTGTCTGGGTGCACTGGTTGCTATTACAGTGCAATCTCTCATGTTTATTGAATGCAAGAGTAGCTGGGGCAATGCAGTGGAAACTCACATATTAGCTAGAGCACAACTTAAAGCTATAGTTCCCTGATCTTCTAAGCTTCGAAAAGGTGTGTTATCTTCAGAGTCATCCTAGTTAATGGCCAGTGTGATAAGATGCCCTCTGTCAATTTGAATAGGTCTTGTCTGAAAAAACAATTATTTCTCAAAGACCTTGTTTGACTTTGTCTTTCTGATTCCATCCTTCATTTCTAGCAGAAGCAGAAGGAACACCCAATTACTAGAAGGTTTGCAATGCCTTTCAAGAGCATTTTAGGGGAGCAGAATTATCAACAATCCCTGCCATTCATATGTTACCTTACAGTTTACAAAGCACTTTCATGTTTCTTAATGAGCAACTCTTCAGGGTCTTGTGGAGTACATATCGTTACCTCCTATACTGATTTGGAAACCAAGACTCGCAGCATAAGATAGCCAAGATACATGGGAAAGAGCAGAGGTACACTTGAGCCACACCCCCGAATCTGGGTCCTGTGCTCTTTCTGCCACCCCAGAGCTGATAGTCAGATTTCTGTTCTGATTGTGCCTCAGGATTTGATTGACTTTGGGAAAAATCTTGGATTATGTTTGGGTTTTCATCTCCTCATCCATACAAAGAGGGAACATTTCAATAGCCTTTCAATTATTAAATTCTAACTCTCTCTGTTTCCACAAACTGAAAAATGGGAAGTCAGGGAGAAAGTGAGTTTTGTCCTATTATCTTCTAAAAGAACAGTAAATTTTCTTCCCAGCCAGGGCCCTGTTGTACTGCAAAGAAAAGCTAGGTTTTCCTTCAGTTTCTGAAAATGATTGAAAACACATGAAAAAGTGAAAACAAAATATTGAAAATTATGGAAAAATTTGAATTATATGAAAATTATTGAAAAAGTCATCACAAAAAAAGCACTCAAAACAGTCAAGTATTAATAACTCTAACAGATTAACTGTTTTCCTTTCACTACAATCTCTGTCTGGCCTTGCCAACACAAAATCATATCCTCTCACTACAGTTTTTTCTTTACAGGGAAGAAGATCTATCCTTTTATTCTTCTCTGCAGCAAAAACTGTATCTACTGAATACTTTTTCTCCCCAACTAGATTATAAGCTTCTTGAGGGCAGAAACCCTTCATAACACCCCTTTGGATGTGCCTCAGCATTTAACATTCACAGCTAGGATACAATAACATTGCAAGTGTTTCCTCTGTTCCTTGAATTCTTCCTTCCATAATTTAAGCTCTGCACTTTTCCAGATTCTCCTAAAAAATTAATTTCTTCTTTAGCTCTGACATGCACTAGGCTCCTCCTATTAGTCTTAAATCACTGACTTTCCTATGCCCTGTTTTAAATTCTTCAACTTCGAAATAAGAAAATAAGAATCAAATTCACCAGGTTATGATATAAAAAAAAAGGATAATGAACATGGAAGCACTTAGCACATGACTGACATACAGTAACGGCTCAATAACTATGCATTGGATCTGAGAGTCTAAAACAGTATCTATCTGTATTCATAGTTCTCCTTAGGGCTAAGGGGGAAAAGAGAAAAAGAAAACATGCAGCCAAAACTCAGCTCAGGCCGGTCGCAGTGGCTCACACCCATCATCCCAGCACTTTGGGAGGCCCAGGCAGGTGGATCACCTGAGGTCTGGAGTTTGAGACCAGCCTGGCCAACATGGCAAAACCCTGTCTCTACTGAAAATATGAAAATCACCAAGCATGGTGGTGTGTACCTGTAATCCCAGCTACTCGGGAGGCTGAGGCAGGAGAATCACTTGAACCCGGGAGGCGGAGTTTGCAGTGAGCCAAGATCGTGCCACTGCATTCTAGTCTCAGTGACAGAGTGAGACTCTGTCTCAAAAAAAGAAAAAAGAAAAAGAAACACACACACACACACACACACACAAACCTCAGCTCAATCTTACATTCTCAAAACTACCTTTCATTGTACCTTCAGTAATATTCAGTAGAGCAGACAGCATCCTCTAACAACATTGTGCCTCTGAAGCACCTCACCGTGGACTTCTCATGAGTCAACAAAAACCATAGCTCAGGGACCAAATGTTAGCTTAAAACCACATCTGAATGATAGATGCATCCTGAATGGTATCACAGCCTTCAAGTTCAGAAAGATTTGAATATATCTCCTTGGTCAGAGACTGCTAAAGTGAAGAAGGAGATCTCTTCACAAGGAGTTTTCATTAGACATCAGTGAAATGCACACCTTCATACAAGAACAGATTATTAAGTATTTGCTACAGGCTGACTACTAGGGATTCACAGAAGAAAAGATAAGGTGTCTTGTTCACTGTTGCTTACAGTCTTGTGCAAAATGGGGTGGTTAAAATATGAGGTGGTGAATGCTAAGATGGAGATATGTCTGCAGCAACTGTAAAGGACCTAAGACAACTTGGTAGAGATCAAAAAAGCTTCCCAGAGGTATTCAAGCTGAGCCAGAACTGCTAAACAGAAACCACACCATGCAATCAGTATCATGCTAGGCCAGCGATTTCTTTGTTCTTGCTTCTCCATTCCTCTCCAGCTACACATTTTTTCCCCATCTTTTAGGTCAACAGTAAGTCCCTTCTTTTTTATTTTTATTTATTTCTTTATTTTGAGACAGAGTCTTCCTCTGTCGCCCAGGCTGGAGTGCAGTGTTGCAATCTCGGCTCACTGCAACCTTTGCCTCCCAAGTTCAAGCGATTCCCCTGCCTCAGCCTCCCGAGTAACTGGGACTACAGGGGCATGCTACCACGCCCGGCTAATTTTTGTATTTTTTTAGTAGAGACAGGGTTTCACCATATTGGCCAGGCTGGTCTTGAACTCCTGGCCTCGTGATCCACCCACCTCGGCCTCCCAAAGTGCTAGGATTACAGGCGTGAGCCACCGCGCCCAGCCATAAGTCCCTTCTTTATTGTGTAAGTCCAATTATCCAGCCCAGAGAGACTTCTTCCAAGGAAAGAAGTCCCCATATTTCTGGATTTCTAGCATATGTCCTGATTTCATATTTCTGTCCTAACTTCTGAGCTCTTTGAAGGCAGGACCAGGCCAGGGGTTACTCATCATTTTATGCCCAGCACAAGAAAACCTGCTGGCACCTAGTAAGCACTCCTATAAATAACCAACTAATGACTATTTCAAAACATGATGAGAAATGTTCATGTCATGAACTGACCTTGTGGCTGGATTTTTTTTCAGGGGAGGGGTTTCAGAAAACATGATCTGCAATTATGGCTCTGAGAGTCAGGCAGGTAGATTTGAACCCAGTTTCTGCTATTACATCCACTTTCTTCCCTCTCACAAACTTACACGCACACATTCATCTTGGAAAGTTACTTCTGCTTTCTAGGATTCTGTTTTCTTATCTGTTTGTTTCTCTGGGAGGAAGGGGAGTGATGGGTATAACAATGGTATCTTTCTCACAGTGTCGTAAAAATTAAATGAGATTTTGAATGTAAGAGTTTGGTGCACTGCCTGGAAAATAGCTATTCATATTAAAACCACTGCCTCATATTGTTCATTATTGTTGTTGTGTGTGTTTTCACCTCAACTAGACTATAAAGATCCTTGAGAACAGAAATTATATCACATATTTTTTCTTTATCTCTCTTAACACCCAACACAGGGCTGCACAAGAATTAGATTCCTCATAAATGTCAATTAACCAACTGGTTAAAATGCTCAATCACTAGGTAGAACTTCAGGATAAAAGGAAGTCACTAACACTAGATTAGAGTAACTTCCTTTTCTCTCTTGGGGAAGGAGCTTTCAAGGATGAGCTATCAGTAGAATGAAAATCTTGTGCCGAGACTTTCTCACATCCACTTATCCAGATGCTCAACAGGTAAGTCTAGATCACTCATCCTATGCAGCCTGGGACAAAGGAGACCATGTCCTCGCCTTCCTAGAGCTCTAATTCTACTGGGAGTAACACACATGCCACAGACAAAAATTAACATGCTGGATGATGGCAAACTATTATGAAGAAAAATAAAGCAGGATAAGGGGTGCCTCTTGTAAGTGGAAAAGAAGTTAGATGTTACATAGGATGGTTGGGGAAGGCATTTCTAAAAAGGTATGATTTCAGCACAGACCTGGAGGTAGTGAGAACTTGAACCAAGTGGATAACTGTATCTCAAACAGAGTGCAAGATAGGATTGTGTTTGTCAACTGGAGGAAAAGCAAAGAAAATTAAGTGGCTGGGGCATAGAGAGATAAGGTCAGAGAAGGGGCAAAGGCAGAGAGAAGGGGAAATTATGCATAATCTTATGAGTCATGGAAGACCTTAAGTATATTGAGTGAAATGAGATCCACTGGAGATTTTTCAGCAAGGATGACATAATACCACTTGCATTTTAGTGATCAGTCTGGCTGCTTTAGGGAGAGTAGATGGTATGTGGATTAGGGAAGAAGAGGTTGTTACAATAATCCATGTGAGAGAGGGATGAAAGTGACATGGACCAGATGTGAGTAGTGGAGAGGAAGTAAAGAGTGTTGTCATTCTGTTGGTATTTTAAAAGTAAAGGAAAGACAATTTGCTTAGGGACCGATTGCAGGGTATGAAATGAAGAAAAGAGCCAAGACTCCAAAGTATTTTACCCTGAGAAATTGGAAGAATTAAACTGCGAGAGAAGCAAATTTAATGAAAGGAAATGAATAGAAACCGGATGCTACATTTTAGAGTGGATGATTTGGCACATGTATAAGACATCCATGTCAAGATAACAAGTAGGTAGTTCAATGAACAAGTCTGGTATGTAGGGGAGAGATCTGGGCTGATAATCAGGACACGTAAGTGGTATGTAAAACCAAGAGCTGGGTGAGATCACAAAGGGAGGGAGTGAGGGCAGAGATGAAGGAGGTCTGAGAACTGTGCCCAAGGGCTCCTCCTTATTTAGAGAGATCAGAAAGAAGAGGCAGAACCATGAAAGTCTTCTGGAAGAAACAGCCAACGAGGGAGAAGATCTGAAGGAGAACAGTGTTCCATCTTACATATAATTCTACCCCTGCTATTACTGCTGCCCCTGCTACACTGAACACTTCACTGGCTAGCATCTACTCATCCTCCAAGTCTCAGCCTTTGTATTTCTTCCTCAGAGAGGACTTCCCTAATCCCCAATATAAGCTTTTCTCTCCTCTTATATCACCTTGGTCTTTGACTTCTTAACACTTTGGGTGTAAATCTATGCATATATGTCTGTAATTAATATAATTTTACACAACAATTTGTGTAATTCCATGTTTGTTTCCATATATACACAATGAATATCCACCTTTAACCTGTTGGCTACCTGAATGCAAGGGACCTGGCTAATTCTACTCAACCAAGGGTGCATTTGTTGAATGAATGAGAGAATGAACACCAGGTCCTAGGCTAGGTGTATTATATTCATTTTCCAATTCCAACTTAATAGTAATCCTGTTGTGTTTATATAATTAGTCCCACATCACAAATAAGAAAATTGTGAATGAGAAAGTTTGAGTAACTGGTCAAAGGCTACCTAGCTAATAAGGAACCATATCACAATTACAAAGAAAACTCAAATCAAATGCCTTTCCATATTCACAGTTGCCTCTCCATGGTTATTGTTGAGTAAGTATTTCATGCTGGCCTGTTTAGAGATGAGCTGATAATGAATGGTAGAAGGGAAGGGGAGACTTGATAAGACTGAACCTCACATTCTCAGTGCACTCCTCTCCCTCTCCCACTTCCCCCAACCTTACGCTATTACCTCACATTCACACACAGCTCTCCACGGCTGTCTATGCTGATTATTCTCCTTTTGCCCTCATCCCAAAGTCATTTTCTGACCTCCTCTACTCTATTCTGTACCCCTATGGCCCACCCATATGGCTGCATTAGCCTACCTGGCTTCCTTGCCTTTTGCCATCCTATTGCCTTCAGGAAAAAAAAAAAAAAAAAAAATAACAATGCCAGCAGGAATCTGGCAGATGAGAAAGGGAGAGGTTAGAGTTCATCTTCCCCACTTCCTATTCTGCCTAGATCCCATATTTCTGACAGAGGCTTCAATTCCTTTGACTTCAGCTGTTGACTCCACCCCTTAATTCCAGCTCTGTCCAGAAATTCAGTAACATGGTTTCCTGTCCTTGCTCCTTCAGGCCCAGGTTCCAACAGCTTCCTACTGCTGCTAGTTCCTGGCTGCCTTGTCATGCTGTGTTGCTTCCTTAAACTCTGCATTTCCCTCTGTAAAGAGTCCCTTCACTCAATTCTCACTGGAATTCCAGCCAACGTCAACCTTCTGCTCCCAGGCAGAGCCTGGCTGGTACAGCATCAAAGCCCACACCCCTTCTTTGTTCATGCTGCTCTGGCCTCAAACCCTCCAGGCCTCGTACATAGTCCACGCTGTCAGGCAGACAGCTGCACTATGCCCACTCAGATTTTATAGCCATCCACAGTCCCATAAAAATCAACGGAACAAAAACTCAGAGAATTTTTATCACACCTGAGGATTTCCCATAACTTCCCTGAAATTATCCTGGATCTTCTTTGGTTAAAAAAAAAAAAGGAGGGGGGTGGCGGAGAAGAGAAAAAAAAGGAGGTGAGAGGGATAGGAGGAAACAAGGAGGTTTGACATCCAGGTGAAACTAATGGTAATTCCCATCTTTTCCCTGACTGGATGAAAAATGAAGTGCACACAGGAGCTTAGCCTGTCTGAAGACAGAGATAATGCCTTGGGTGCCGCCAGTTCTAAGGACTGCACTGTTTGCATACACATTTTCAAAGCCCCAGTTCCCAAGTGCACAGGAGGGAGCCCATGGCATAAATCAAAGCCAGGTCCAAATGAATGGTGAGGGGACAGGCACCCACATCAAGTTCCCTGCCTCAACATGCTCCCGCTAAGACGCTGGGTAAGCACAATGAAAAGTGGTTTGTACAGTTTATGTAAACATATTAAACACCTTGCTCTGCACATTTATCTGACATTAAGTGATTAACCAGTTGCATAAGCTAATATTTATACATAACTTTGAATTGCCCAACACAAATTAGGCTCCATTTATCATGGAATCAGAGAGTTTGGAAAAAGCAAGCATAGTTCAGGGACATTCTAGTTCAATCTCCACATTACAGATGAAGAAACTGAGGCAGAGAAGGGCAGTGACACATCTGAGGTAGGGAAGAGCAAGGCTAAGGGCTCTGTCTCCCACTAAGCTCCTTTTTCTGCCATGTTTTGCTATTTTCTACTAACAAGAGGAACAGGCTGTCCACCCCTGCTAGATTCCCAGAGAGAATAAAAATTAGAGTTTCTCTAAATTCCTTGAAGGCCAGAATACTATTATAATAACTAACATTCCCTCAGCTTTCACTCCATGCCAGGCAGAAATTACGATCTTAATGGAGTAAATGATTTAATTCTCCCAACATCACTATGAGAGCGATGCCACTGTTAGGAATTATAACAAAGACGGAAAGCCCTGATTCGGGATCTCCAGTGTCACCATGCATGAGCTGCATGAACCTTTATGTGCCTGCGTCTATACCAATGAAACAGAGATAGCAACAGCACTTACCTAGAAGGGTAGCTGTCGATATTACATTAATTAATACAAATAAAGCCATTACAATGGTGCCTGGAACACAGCGAGTACTCTATACAATATTCCCTATTTTGCTGTTCCGATTGTGCTCTCTATTTTGTAGGCAAAGGAAGAAAAGAAGAGATATTAAGGAACCCACTGAAATATACACAAATACATAATGCTAAGGAACAGAGCCAGGTTCTAATACAGGCCTTCTGATTCCAGAGTCAACACTCAATTTTACTAACACTATCCAGTAGAACTTTCTGCAATGATGCAAAAGTTCTATATCTGCATTACCCAAGAGGGTAGGCACCAGTCACATGGGACTACTGAATATTTGAAATGTGGCTAGTGCCGTTGAGAAATGGAATTGTTTTATTTATTCTTAATTAATTTAATTTACAGCCACATGTGGCTAGAGGTAGGTTTCTGGGACAGCTCACCTCTTCACTACCTTATTCATTCTATATCCCTTATACCCTGGCTCAGTGCCTGATGCAGGGTAGGCATTTTGTGTTACTCTCTAGGATATAAATCCTTATTCCTACCTCTCTGAGGTTACTACCTTCACAAGTCGGTCTTCAATAAAAGGTTATTCTGTGAAAATGAACCTATAAATGTTTGTAGGAAGAATGAATAATTAAACGCATGAACCTGTCACCTCCAGCTAGGTTGAGAAATGGCATCATATGAAGCATGGTGGGTCTCTTGGGCTCCCCTCCTTTGTCACAATGCAGGCACCCCTTCTGCAGCCTGCACCACCCTTTTATCGCTCTTCAGGAGACATCAGTGGGCCAAAATCAGAGGCTATGAAGGTCCATAATCACCCATCACCTGGGGCCTAGCTGGCACTCATCTTAGTGTCTGAAAGAGAATTTGAAACCTATTGATCTCTCATTTTAATTTTGGCAGTCACATTTCCCACATGTCCAGGGAAATTTCAAGAACCACTTAAAACAGATCCCACTGTGGGACCTGAAGAATTAAGATGCTTTGCTATGGAGTCAGACAGGTCTGTGAATCTCAATTCTTTCATTTCTAGCTCTGATAATTTGAGTCACTTGGATGCTCTAAAACCCTAGTTTACTCATCTCTAAAATGGGAATAATTGTGTCCTTTTCCAAAGGACTGAAAGAAATATGGTGCCTGAAGAGCTTAGCATTATACAAAATTACTTGTCTGTTCATGAAAGAATGTTCCACCTCTCCTTTCAAGGTTAAAGTTAGCGAAACTGCTTCCTTTAATTGACCTATCACTAACTGGTCTTTTCTTTCAATGTTTTTCCCTTAAAAGCATTCTCATTCTCAGCAAACTGACACAAGAACAGAAAATCAAACACTGCATGTTTTCACTCATAGGTGCATGTTGAACAATGAGAACACATGGACACAGGGAGGGGAACATCACACAGCGGGGTCTGTGGAGAAGAATTAGGGGAGGGACAGCAGAGGGTGGGGAGTTGGGGAGGGATAACGGGGAGAAATGCCAGATATAGGTGATGGGGAGGAAGGCAGCAAACTGCATTGCCAGGTATGTAACTATGCAACAATCTTGCATGTTCTTCACATGTACCCCAAAACCTAAAACGCTGTAATATATGTGTGTGTGTGTGTGTGTGTGTGTGTATTTAAAAAAGGGTTCTATAGGCATGCACCCAGAGAACAAGTACATTCAAAGCGTAAGCATGAAGCTGAACCTGACCTGATATCCTTGCATAAGTTTTGCAAATGGAAAGTGCTATTTCAATGAAATTTTTTGGATAATCACCATCACCATCAGAAAATATTTGAGTGCACATTTTCAAGTGGCGCTGAAGGAAGCACACAGGACAACACAATCCCTGCCCTCCGGGCACACTTCAAAGAACCACTCAGACACAATCTGTTCTCTCTAGAAAATTGCCAAATCCAGTAATTTTCTCAGCCCTTGCCCCTCTACAATATTTGATTCTTCTCCAAACTGTAAGCCATTCTCCTCCCATGAATTCAAAGGCACTGCTTACTCTTGCTTTTCTTCCTGCTTCCAGAAACATTTTTTCTTCTCTCTCCTTTGCTGGCTCCTGTAGGTCTCTGCTCTGTTGCTTACTGGCTGTGTGACCTCGGAAAACTCACGTAACTATCCTGAACCTATACAACATTATCTGTAAACTTGGGTTAATGATACCTACCTTACACGGTTAGTCTGAAAGTTATCTAGGAGAAATAGAAAAGCCACATTTCCAACTAAATGGAATCCATCTCCCAACAAACATTTTAATCTAATAGATAAAATATAATTCAAAACCTTAAATAATTTCTGAGCTTGAAATTAAATTTCTGAGTGTCAAAATCAAACTAATAACTCAAAAATAAGCAGGACCTGACTCACTAATAACCCATGGTATTTTGGGAAACACACATATATTCTGTGAGCTGATGGGTTAGTTATAATACCTACATATGGAAAGACACTTATCTTTATGCCTTATGTGGTAAATAACTAGAAATAAGCCCAATATACAAAGTTCGAAGTGTTATCTGATACAATATGTGTCTTGCAATATGTTGGCCACTAACTGAGCATGCAACAACAAATTGTCTGGTGATCAGAGCCTTGGATTAGGGTGCAGGGGTTGGGGGTAGGATAGGAATAGACACACTAAAAAAAATAAAACCCCAAGTTAGCTGTAGCTATAAATATGGAGTTTGAACTCACAAAATTTGCACAGCAGATGCAGGAATTCCTAGTAGATAAATACACATAAAACTGTCTATGTCCACTGATACTTCTATGGCTCAAGCAGAAGCCAAAACAACAACAACAACAACAAAACAACAACAACCACAACCACAAAGCACCTATGGGGGATATTTTACAATCCAGGGCACCTTATAATAAAGCAGTATAGACAAATCCATGTGAAATGAGCTAATATTTAAAACACACATAGCTACATATATACACATGAATGCACACACATACACCCACACAAAAATAAGTACAAGGCTTGGCATTAATGAACAAATAGAGGCTAGAATATTACAATCAGCAGAGTAAAACACTTAGCACAGTGCTTCAAATAGATTATGTACTTAATAGTTTCTATTGTCACTCTCTTTTCTTCTATACCCTAAACATTGGTTCTAGGATTCTGTCCTTGTCTCTTTGTTGGTTTGGGACATTTATTTTTAAGTTTGTTGTATTTTGTTCATTCATTCATTCAGCAGGTGAATGCATGACCAGAACTGAGCCTTAGGAATACTGTACTTTATGCTTCCATCATACTGAAATGTTCATCATTGAAAAAAACAAAAAAGTTTTTGGAAGATCAGAGGTCTCCTAAGAGGCAGGTAGTCACAGAGAAAGGAAATTCATCTGCCCATCAGAAGAGGGTGGCCATATGAAAACCCCTGAGATAAAATAATCACAGGAGAAGGAGCGAGTGGGATAGAGCAGAGAAACTACTTTGGAATCTGAGTCCCACTTGTGGACTAATGGGGTGGACCACGACGATCCCAGAGTAAAGGATCATAAAGCATTCTTCCAAACTCTCTGTGTGCCTGAAGGGCCAAGGGTGGTCCCCTGGGGAATAAACTCCTCTTCTGCTTCACCCCTACATGACAGGGCTGTAGATCAGGGTTTTTAGAAGTGATCTTGTGGAGCAAGAGACGCTCATCCTAGATAGGACAAGGGTAAAGGAACACGTAGTAAGACATCTATTTGAAATTATGCAGAGGGTGGGGAGGACTTGCTTATGGACTTCAGAGCACAGGACAATATTTGAACAAGGTAGTGAATAAGGAGAAACTATCTCCAACAGGCATAAATTTAGATGAATCAGATTTTAAAACTGGAATTGTCTGCTTTCTGAGGGATTGAGCTCCCTCAAACTGGAAGTATGTAAATCAAAGCTACGTGGCAGTTGCTCAGAGCTAACATACAAAAGGTTTCAGGGTTGGACCTGTCTAGCTCAAAGATTCTATGGGAACCAATTAAGAAAAAATAGAGAGGTTAAAAGCAGCCACAAAAATGACTAAAAATAATTTACCAGTAAGAGTATATAAAATAAATTTTATACCTAGAAGTATTAGTAAAAACAAAGAAGAGACTATTTTAAAATACATGATGTAAGTAATTTTTTCTCTCTTCCAGTTTTACAACAGAGCATGAGTGCATGCATCTAAGCCAGCAATAAGAAGGTTTGCCACCAAGTGACACTGGCACTGCTGAAATGCTGAAAATGTCATTGTTCACACATCGTCATAACTTTGCCCTCGGTGTATACTTTCACGATCAAGACAAACACCTGGATCATCTGAGTATTCCTGTCTTTAATTCTGTAATTAGAGAACATGGGCCTCGATGCATTGCAAATGGAGTCAGAACCCCAGCTTGTGACTTAACAAGTAAAGATAGCCCACTCACAGATGTCCATACTTCATATTAATCAAGGGATGATGATTCTTCCCTGGGAAACTGTCCTCAGTGATGTACAGTTCCATTAGCCAACCATTACCCGGCTGGCCTCCTTTGCCTGAGACCTCTGGCCTTTCTAGTACTGAATATGAACAACTAGGCATTAAAAAGACTGAAGGTTCAAAGAATATTAGCAGATGACTTCAGTCCAGAGAAAGCAACCCCTGAAGTATTAGAAAGATTAAAATTCAAAGTAGCAAAAGAAGAAGAGATACCAAAAAATAACTGCCCTGAAAGAGAAAGAATTCTTAGTTGAATTAACCAATTCAGAGGCCAAATCATATGAAAACTGATGTCATGTCAGCTGTGAGGCCTGGAGAATTCTGCAGAGCTGATTTATGACAAGCAGAGATCTCCCAACAAAACAGTGCTTAGCACGTCTGTATAACTTCTCCTGCATGATTCTCACCAGCACACCTGTCAGCTTTCTATCATTATTCTTCATGTACAGAAAATGAGGCAGGTTCAGAGAGGTTAAGCCACCTACCACACATAACATATCTGGGAAAAAGAGAATCAGGGAATTAAATCCAGGCCTTTTGAATCCAAGTCCAATTCTCTTTCCAGAACCTCGCAGTGTCTCTTTCAAAGAAGTCTATTTTCAACTGGGAATATACTATGGTATTTCTACCAAATTATACGTTCTTCCCAACTGAACCTCTTTTTTCATAACTGACTTGTTTTCAGACATGTATTGAGCACCTAATAAACACCCAGTAGGTTCTTTTCACTAGTAAAATCCCCCTCACCCTCCAACATTCAGCCCTCTGCCTTTCCCATTCTGTAGAGTCTGCAAAGACCGTTTCCTGCTGATCATCTCAGACCTTCAATGGGTCCCTAAGGTTCCAATAACACCAGATGTTATTAACAGTTCATTACTTTTTCCATCCCACCAGATTGAGATATTTCATTGATTTAGCATTATATCTACAGAAGCATTGTGTACAATTATTTAAATCCATCAAGTCCTCAGTAAAGATTTGCTGAATGAAAAAGGAGGCTCTGGCATGGGGAAATTAGTCATGTTACAGAGCTAAGATATATACATGACACAGACACTGAAGAACAGGAGATCTGTAAGTACTAAACTGTGAGTCCCAGATTCTAAAGGCTATAGAGATAATCCCCGAGGGACAGACCCCGAGAAAACAAAAAGCACACATATGCATCTTCCTTACCCTCAATCCCTGATGTACCTTCTTTTACTCCTAAGACTGGAAGCATCTACAATGGGCTTTTTCCTATGATTATAATAGATTTTTTTCCTACGATTTTTTTCCTATGATTTAAAGTCAGAGTCTCGCCTGATCTAGACTTGATTTCCTAGTTGGGATCAGATTACTGATGGAAATGTCAAGTCTCAAAACAAGAGAAATGCAATCAGAAATGTTCATGTCTAAAGTTATGACACAAATTAGGGGTTCATATAAAATTGATGAAAGACAAAACTGAAGATTTCCTTCAGGTTTTCAATGGTTAGTTCATATGAAAGAATTTACCTACTCAAATAGCCTTTGTTATTTTAATATAGACAGTTCCTAACTTCCATGTGAACTGTGTTAAAAAAAACAACAACAAAAACAAAAACCAGTTTCCTGTCTCTACATAATAAAGCATCAATATCCCAGATTAGCACCCAAATACCTCAATCTCTGACCTCAAGTAACTTTTGATCACATTTCCTATTGTTCCCCATCAACTTCCCCTGTTACTCCCCTTGCTAAGCTTAGCTATAGCCCCTTTTCTCCACCTCAAAAGTTTACTTGGGCTGTTTGCACTATCTAGAATATCCCCTCCGTGTGCAAATCTCACGTCTCTTCCAGGAACCATTGAAAAAATAAATGCCAGTCTTCTCATCATCCACACACCCCCGCTGGATCTCCGTCCACTGAACTCTCGAGGTACTCGCTTTCTCTCTTCAGTGGCAAGTGAGGACGGAATTTTGTACTTACTTGACATTTGAAGTCACATTTTGGTAGTAAATATTTTTTTTTCTATTATTAATTCTCATCCCTGAAAATCCCTCTAATTGTTTCAAAATGCTTTCTTACACATTGGGTAATTTTCATATTTCTTAGAAACTAGTAAAATAACATCATTTTCCAAATTAAAGTTACAATATTTGTACTCAGTTATAAATGGCCAGAATATGGTCCATCTTGATAAATGTTCCATGGGCACTTGAGAAGAGTGTGTGCTCTACTTTTGTTAGATGAAGTGCCCTAGAGATGTCAATAAAGTTAAGTTGGTTGGTTAAATTGTTCCATTCCTTTATGTTCTTACAGATTTTTCTATTTGTTCTTTGGCAACAAAAAAATCAGGAATTTTTTAAATGCCATTTAAAAAGTAAAGTTTATGCAATGTTTAGGAATAAATCTGATAAAAAAGAGGTGCAAGACCTATAAACTCAAAAGTATAAAAAATCACTGAGTCAAATTAAAAGGAAATCAAAACAAAAAAAGAGATAACTATGTTCACAAGTCAGAAGACTCAGTGTGTTTAAAATGCCAGATCTCCTCAGATTGGTCTGCTGGGCTTTATACAATCCCAATCAAAATTCCAAAAGCCATTTTTTAGAGGTAGGAGGTACAAATGAACAAACTGATTCTCAAATTCATATGGCAATATGAAGTACCACAATGAGCAAGAAATCCAGATAATGTAGCACTGGTGTCGAGATAAGCAAATAGATCAGTGGAATAGAATAGAGTCCAGACACAGATCCACATATAAATGGTCAATTAATTTTTGACAAAAGTGTAAAGGCTATTCAATGGAGAAAGAATAGGCTTTTCAATAAACAGTGTTAGAATAATTTGGTATCCACACGCAATAATCATAAACTTTGATCTATACCTCGTACCACATAAAAATTTAACTCAGAATTGATTATTGGCCTAAATATAAAACTTAAAATAATAATAACATCTAGTAAAATGAAAAATAAAAAGATATTTATAACACTGACTTAGGCAAATATTTGTTAGATATGACTCCAAAAATATAATCTGAAAAATTGATAAATTGTACTTCATCAAAATTATAATCTCCTCTTCATTAAAAGACACTGTCAAGAGAATTAAAAGGTAAGCTGTGATATGGGAGAAAGTACTGCAAATCATGCATTTGAAAAAGAACTTTTATCCAGAATATAGAAAGACTCTCAATACTCAATAGTAAGAATACAAATTGCCCAATTTTAAAATGGACAAAAACCATAGAAAATATATGAACAGAAAATAAGCATATGAAAAGATGTTCAACATCCTTAGTCACTAAAAGAATGGAAATTACAATCACAATGAGATACCAATACACATCTATTAGAAAAGCTAAAATTATACAGACTGGCTATTCCAAGTGTTACTAAGAATATAAAGCAACTGTAAATCTCATGGATTGTTAGTGGAAATAAAAAACAGCACAAACACTTTAGGAGAGAGTTTGATGTTTTCTTAAAAATTTGAAACTACCTCTACCATATAAGCTAGCCATTTCACTACTATTTGCCCAAGAGAAATGTCCATAAACACACTCATATGTGAATTCTCATTGTAACTTTATTTGCCTAGGTTCAATCCAAATGTCCATTAATGTGTGGATGGATAAACTAATTGTGTATGTCCATGTAATATAATACTACCAGGAAAACAATAAAAGAGGAAACTGTTGAAACACACAACATAGATAAATCACAAAATAATTATAAGAGAAAGAGGCCATGTAAAAAAAGAGTTTATGCTTTACGGTTCCATTTATATAAAATTCTAGAGAATGCAAACTAATCTCTAGTGATATTAAGAGTATCACCAATTGGGAATATGGTGAACTGATGAAAAAGGATGGAAGAAAAAAATTACAAAGGAGCACAAGCAAACTTTTGGAGGTGATGAATTCACTCACATTTTTTACTGTAGTGATGACTGCATGGATGTGTTCATATCAAAATTTTATTGTTTATATATTTTAATTTGTGAGTCAATAAAGTTGTCTTAAAAATCTGAAGGCAACTCATAGAGTGACCCGTTTTATTTTAAATAGTGTTTATAAGCATCTAAAAAGATTATGTTCTCAGTGAACACCTCAACTATTCAATACAGAAATCATATCAAATATTTATGAAAATAGGTCAGACCTCTTTTCTAATATATACTCTAACCATCTATGCTTCTATTTTGCAACACTTATTGCAATTGCCATCAGTTACTTATTTGATCAGCATTTCTCTCTTTATGATAGCAAAGATGGTAACAGAATCCATTACTGCATCTCTAGGTCTTGGAAAATGGTAAGTGCTCAATAAGTATTTGTTGAATATCACATACTTTACTATCTGGGTAATAGAGAGTAGGTTGTTGATACTCTCAATGACATGTGCTAGAAGGGAATAGATGATTTTTGCTGTCTATGCTTCTTTTCTTCATTTTCCTATTTATTTTTACCAGTATTCATTATGAGAAAATTTCTTTGAGATTTAAAAACAAATATTTGTTAGAATTTGTTAGACTCTGCCATTGAGTAGTAAGTTACTTTAGAGGAAAAAAGACAAATGTTGGGGCATACTTCTCCGTATATTTAATGATGAAGTCATGATATCTGTAATGGAGATTAAATGAGCTTTTTACCTGTTTATTAAACTGGCATTTTCAGCATTCAAAAAAAAAGGAAAGACATGTGTAAACCTAAGGGTAGGTAGATTACACCAAGAATAATGATCTACTAATGAAATCTGAAAGCTCCCTTCAGGGACTGAATCCTCTGCCCCAGAAAGTTCAAGAGACCATCTATGCCTGAGATAGACTCAAGGGAGAGTGGATTTCCCAGCCACCTTTCAGCATCTCAATTATGAAAACATTCATGCCCAATATTAACATAATCATATTTGAAGAAAGAAAAGTTAATATATCTTCTTCCCCTCACTCATTCCCTAGCTGCCTATTGTAAAGCTTCTAGATTACAACCCTGGTATCTCTACCAAGCACTTCAAATTTTAAAATCTCCATTTTTAAAAGCCTGTTTCAATAACTTAGACAGCTACTGCTAGATGCTGCCTCTGGTGCTGAAAGTAGCCAAGGGAGGCATGGGGCAAAATGTCAGAAAAGCAACTAAAGGGAAGAGCAACCACGGAAGGACATTATCCCCTCTACAGTGCACCTTGGCAACTGTGCCGACCAGACACTCCCCTCTTCCACTAAGTGCGTTTGGGAAACAAGCATCTCCTTCGTCAGGAAAGAAGTGTGCCATGAGCAGGCACAGCCTTGGCCTTAGATATTTTTGTAGGCAATCAGACCATCAGATCTATGGTGTTCTCCAATTCTTGTCATGGTCAGGGTTACCAGGCACCCTCTTCCCTGTGACTTCGAAGCAGTCACAAATTCTATTTTCAAGTCACTCAATAGTTTTTCCCTTTCTTTTTAATCCCACAATTATAACCTTTATACAATCCTCTTTAACTCTGATCCAAGTATGACTTAGGTCTTTAGATGTACTAAACGCTGAGACCAAAAAAAAAAAACCTAATAAATGTATTTTATTAAATTAAATAAAAAAGGTCTCAAGAAAATTGCTTCTTTTTAGACTTTTCTAAAAAAACCTAGATTATTTAGGGTTTTGTAAGTAAAGTCTGTCTAGACAAAGCTTTCTCAGGAAAGTTTTATTTTCTTTGAGTTTTGAAAGGTGAATAGGACTCAGGACTAGCTAGATGAAGAGGGGGAAGAAAAGGACTCCTAGAAGAAAGTGCATGTGCCAGGGCACTCTGGTGTGAAATAGGAAGACACATTCCTGGTTGCATGAGTTAATGGAGTGCTTAAAAAGAGAAAGTAGAAAGTTAGGATCCACAGATCCACATTAAAAGGCTTTGTGTGCTGAGCTAAAGGCTTTCACTTTATCCTCCAAGCTAAGGGGAAGGCAATGATAAACTTTAGGAAGGCTTGCAACACATTTGGGTCAACCAAGCTTTCTGTAACTTCTGGCACATCTGAGATCTGACAACATTTTCAAATGCAAAGGGAAAACAAAAACAAAACGCCAAAACTGAAAAAAAAAACAAAAAACAAAAAACACATGTAGCTTATACAAGCAATAAGCCCATGGTTCTAAAATATGAGTTTCTATCTGAGACTTCTTTTAGACTGATCCCTCAATGTTCTTCCCAGTGATCTTCAAGGTCTGGGCACCATCTTTTTTCTTGTACCCTCCATGATTTCCTAACCTTGTCGAGAGTCAAGGCCAAAGACCAGCTTGGAACCTTTCTGACCAAGCTCAGGGCCTCCCACATGGATCTGGTTTCCATCCTGGGAATAAGCCCAATGCCTTGCTCCCTCCTTCTCCCCTCCACCCCACTGCCAATTTTCCTGGTGGTTGGTTCCATTCCATATGTCTCAGGAACATCTCATGCTACACAGCGGGAGGAGACTTCTACTATCCCCTCACACAGTGCAGCAGGGACACAAAGGGCAATAACATTTTTATTACTCAGCAACCTTGCCATGCATATGTCTTATGGGCTGAAGTGCATCCCCCAAAATAACCCCCAGTACCTCAGAATGTTACTGTATTTGGAGACTGGGTCTTTAAAGAGGTACATAAGTTCAAATGAGGTTATTAGAGCCAGCCCTAATCCAATATAAGCAATGTTCATACAAGAAGAGGAAATCAACCAGGCATCATGGCTCACACCTGTAATCCCAGCACTTTGGGAGGCCAAGGCGGGCTGATCACGAGGTCAGGAGTTCAAGACCAGCCTGGCCAATATGGTGAAATCCTGTCTCTACTAAAAACACAAAAATTAGCTGGGAGTGGTGGTGCGCCTGTAGTCCCAGCTAATCGGGGGGCTGAGGCAGAAGAATTGCTTGAACCCGGGAAGCAGACGTTGCAGTGGGCTGAGATCACACCACTGTACTCCAGCCTAGGGTACAGAGCAAGACCCCATCTCAAAAGAAAAAGAAAAGAAAAGGAAGAGGAAATCAGGACATAGAAAGACAAACACAGGAAAGATCACATGAAGATGCAAGGAGAAGCTGGCCATGCAGAAGCCAAAGACAGAGGCTTCAGAAGAAATCAACCCTGCCAACAACTTGATCTCAGAACTCTAGCCTCCAGAACGATGAGGCCATACGTTTCTATTGTTTAAGCCACTCAGTCTGTGGTACTTTGCTACAGCACCCTGAACAAACTGCTACAATATGTATAGAGAACATTTTTTTTCCCACCCTCCTCTGAGAAGAAACTCTAAGGACCACAGGGATCAATGTAAACAGGAGTCACAAGTATGTCCTGGATACACTATATCTGGGTCTGTGTGTGACAGGGGCTAGAACTGAAGCTTAAGCACTGCCATCTTATAGAGAAGCCACTTGGGCCCTGAGCAGAGGTGTCATTCTCAGAACAGTTAATGTACATCAATTCTCAGAAGTGTTAAGGGTAAAAATTTCCACTGCTACCCACTGTTCCCTTGCAAGAAACCACAGATTTTAGCTTCTGTACAGACAGCTTGCCTTGTACACCCTTTTACCCCCCTGAACAAGAAAAGAATGTTGTTTTGCAGCTTAAATGCCCTGCTCCCCGTGAGCTCGGGGCCACAGGTTGGAGAGACATGAGTCTTCCGTGGCCCTCCGTGGCCAACGGCAATAAAGACCCTGCAATTTGGCATACTTTTGTCTTGGTGTTGATTTTCAGTGCTTGCCGCGGTTCAACATGTGGATGCCTGGGCTTTCAAGAGCAGATGGAGACAAACAGTTTATTTTGCTTCCTCTGAGAGAGGAGGTACAGTGAAGCCAAAGGAAGGGCTGGTAAGTAAGTAAGTATATTAATTTCCTATTGCTACTGTAACAAATTTTCCCTAACCTAGTGGTTAAGACAACATGGATTTATTATAGAACAGATCTGAAAGTTAGAAGTCCGAAATGAGGCTTATGAGGTTGAAATCAAGGTAGATAGACTGTATTCCTTCTGGAGTCTCCAGGGGAAAAACTATTTCCTTGCCTTTTCCAGCCAGGCCTCATCTTCAAAGAGCTTGGAGCAACCTCTGCTTCCATGTAACATCTTTTTGTGACTCTAACCCTTCTGCCTCCCTCTTAAAAGAACCCTTGTGACTATTTTGGGTCCCTCAAGATAATCTGAGATAATTTCTCGATCTCAAGATCTTTAACTTAATCTCATCTATAAAGTCTCTTTTTCCCTGGAGTAACACGGTCACAGGTCGACAGCCTGGGGAGTTGGAGGGGTTCAGGAGAGATTAGGAACATAGAAATGTCAGAGTCATTTCTGGGTGGAAACCTAGGTTTTGTGATCCCCATCCTTGACCTCACAAATGTTTAGCTAGCACCACCAAAATCATCAAATATTTGGCACAACTGGTTAGAGTCTCTCCAGGCGCAGGCCCCAAGACAAGGACTACAGCGTAAGTAGTTTATTTGGGAGATGAAAAAACAAAACCCATTGGTATTAAAGTAGAGAATTACCCAGGTAACAGAAGGCAGTCAATATGTGGTGTTATGAAGCCAGCTAATTTTGCAGGCAACTAGAGTTTCATTTCACTGGGAAATTCTAGATAAAAAGTATAAGACACATGTCTCAGAGTTACCACACATGAGGGTAAGAGAGCTGAGTATCTATACACCAAATTCTGCTATCTTTGTAAGGGCTGCTCCTAATTCCCAGCTTGCTGCACAGAAGGGTGGAGTAGCCTCCCGAAACTTCAGAGAAAGCTCTCAGGCTACGAGATGCAAATATTGGCAGTCAGAAGTCAGCAGGAGCACACTGGAATGGAAACATCTAATGGGTATAGGCAGGACGTCAATAGTGTCTAACATGGGATTTCTCATGGAAATCAGTGACATGGCTGAGTTTTGCCTCCTCATTGATGTGGGTCAAAATAACATAAATATGACGCAACAGCTGACATCTGCATTACACAGAGAAGAAATATCAGGGGAATCTCAGCTTCTATACTTGCCTTATACTTTACGCCTACAGAACCGCCACTATTACAAACCATTCTGCCTCCTCTTCCGCTGAAAAATCACCCTTGAACTCCTTGCTCTCTGGCCTCAGTTCGGGACTTCTGTGGAGTCCCCATCTGCAGCATTTCCCTGGTCTGGAGCCAATTTCCTCCCCGCTCCCACTCGCATCACATTCTGCTTAGACAGAACATCAATCTGCATTGCTACACATCTCTATTGCGCTTTTGAGAAGATGAAAATATATTGGATACCATTTCTCTCCACCTACTACTTCCTCCCTTGATTAAAAAAGAAATTACAAAAAGAAAAATTCCAGAATGTTATTTTCTCCTTCTATTCCACTCCTAGTCCTCTGCCAGGCCCTTCCTCTTCATTCCCAGCCATAAATCAGGTAGTTCTGAAATTCCCACACCCAAATTCACAAGGACAATATGCACGTGGGCACTTTTAAATAAGAAGTCAATGTTCTACAATTAATTTTCTCCTCTCACATTAAACCTGCCATTCTTTGCATAATCTGAGTGATAAATGCAGAGTCAGACTTCGTCTTCCTGACATTAATACCCATCAGTACTTCAAATGCAAACAATTGTGACATTCAACTTTATAAAAATTACCAAGTGCACAAACTGCTTAATTAAATCATTTAAAAGTTGCTTTTGTTACATTTAATGAATGATATATTATACTGCAATGAAACATGCAGCAATACAAATACTTCACAATGCTTCCAATTAAGACTCACTTCACTCATGCCAATTGACAACACAAGTGTTCCACACTTCATTCAGTTTGTGCATTTTAAATGAACTGGTTAGTGAGAAGGGTGCTTCTTTGCTAATGAGTTTTGTAATCAAGGCATCTATTTTAATTTCAAATTGGCTAGATTGGGGGAAATTGCTAGACTAAATGACTGGTACTAATTAGGATTATAAAAATATTCATCATGCCATGGAATTAACATGGGGGTCTGATTTTCCTACATTTGCATATTGCTTGAGTTTTGGGGAAAAAATCTTCACAAATTGTCTTCTCTTTAGCAAATTGAACAAACACTATATCTGTTTTAGTCCTTCTTTTCATTTAAAGCATAATACATATTCATGATTTGTAAATGAAGTTAAATGATTTCAACTTCTCTCTTCATTACCATATTAAAGATGTTGTCTCCATAAGCTTCCTTTAAAAATTTCGGATCATAGTATTACCTAGTTAAATGACAAACACCTTGGTTTAATCTATATTAACTCAAAGATTTGAATAAATTAATGGAAAAGTGAGCAAAACTGGACAAAATCCCATTAAAACACAACTGCCTTGTTGTTGTTTGTTTTTTGCTTGAGGCAGAATTAATTAGTCCTATGTATTATCATCAGTAAGCAGTCTGATGGCTTCTGCCCTTAAAGTCCCACTCCAGAAGGTGCCATCAGCTGAGAAATATGCCATAAGAACCACTGTATTCATTTGAAGGTTTGGTCTCCACATGGCTGATTTTGTTGTCTTACTCTTATAGTGCCCTCTGGAGTTGGGGTTCAGCATAAAAATGGCCCACGTGCAGTTCTGTCTCAAGGCAAGGGAAAGCCCACCTATCAACCAGGGAGAGTGGGGTGTGGTGGCTATACCTCAGCCAGGCCTAGGATAGAGAGCCAGTCATGCCCCTCACTACCTGTGTGACCTTGAGCAAGTTAGAATGCCCTTCAAGAGTCATATGCTCATCTGTATCTTAGAAATAATAACATCTACCTAGCAGCTGCTTATGAAAATTCAACATAGTCACGTATAAGAGAGAATCTATCAGTGCCATACATGGGAGGGAGGTACTTAAGGACATGTATCTCTGTTTCCAAGGAGCAGCTACATGTCCAACTCTGAGTAAAGTAACATGGAGCATGTAAGCATTCCTAGGCTCAAAGCTCAATGCATTGGAATTGTCTACACCCCTTGGCTCCAGAAGCATTTGTTTCCATTACAGCTATCAAAGCAAATAAGCAAATACTAATTCAATTTTGGGACAGAGCCGGAAAATTCATTTGAAAAACTACCAGAATAAATCACTTACTTAACATCTATCTATGATGGGTGTCTTATAAATAATAAAACCTATATTTGTTGCTGGGTTGTAAATAATATAGATTGAGGTTACATCCAACAAGAGTACACTTTTTGTTAGGAGAAAAAAAATTATTCCTAGAATTTCAGAGTTCTAAAGGGACATCAGTAAAAACAAAGCTGAAGAAAAGAGCAATCTCAGGCAGCATATTTTCATTCAGGGAAATTATCTTCTACAACATACTGCTTCTTGAAAAGGGATTAAATAATGATTTGAAAGGGTTTTACTAAATCAGCCCTATTCACACCTGAAGCATTTTTTAAGAGCACTGCCTTATAAGTAGGATAAACATAAACTATTCATGGCATATTAGTTCACCGAATTTTTAATTATGAAAGCAATGTAATGAAATAGAAAATTTGGAAAAGAAATGGTATGCTAAAAAAAAAAAAAAAAGCTCCACAAATGTAATTCCATCATCTTAACAGACCTAGCTAATAATTGGGAATATTTCCACTTTTTAAAATAACTTTTCTCCTTCATTCTTTTTTTCTTCCTTCCTACATTCATTCCTCCCTCCTTTTATTTCTTCCTTCATTCCTTCCTTTACCTTATTTTTTGCAAACCTGTATTTAAAGGTATGTCTTTTATACTTAGTATGTATGCATTTGTATATATTTACATATGTAATATGTAATGCGTACAGGCAAACTTCATTTCATTGTGCTTCAAGATACTGTGTTTTTTACAAATTGAAGGTTTGTGGCAACTACATCAAGCAAGTCTTTCAGCACCATTTTTCCAAGACTATGTGCCTACTTTGTGTTTCTACATCACATTTAGGGAATTCTCACAATATTTCAAACTTTTTCATTATTATTATACATGTTATAATGATCTGTGATAAGTGTTCTTTGATGTTATCATTGTAATTGTTTTGGGGTACCACAAATTACACCTTTAGAAAATGGCTCACTTAATCTATAAATGTGTGTGTTCTGACTGCTCCACCTACTGACAATTCTCCTATCTCTTTCCCTGTCTTCAGGCACCCCTATTCCCTAAGACACAACATTCAAATCAGCCAATTTATAAGCTTACAACAGCCTCTAAGTGTTCATGTGAAAGAACTGCATGTCTCTCACTTTAAATCAAAAGCTAGGAATAATTAAGCTCAGTAAGGAAGGCATGTTGAAAGACAAGAGGCTGAGAGTGAGGTCTGTTGCACCAAACAGCCATGTTGTGAATGCAAAGGAAAAGTTTTTGAAGGAAATTTAAAACCCTACTCCAGTGAACATGCAAATGATAAGAAAACTAAACAGCCTTATTGCTGATATAAAGAAAGTTTTAGTGGTCTAGATACAAGATCAAACCAGCCACAACATTCCATTAAGCCAAAGCCTAATCTAGAACAAAGCCCTAAGTCTCTTCAATTCTATGAAGGCTGAGACAGGTGAAGAAGCTACAGAAAAAAAGTTTGAAGTAGCAGAGGCTGGTTCATGAGATTGAAGGAAATAATCCATCTCCATAACATACAAGTGAAAGGTGAAGCAGCAAGTGCTGATGGAGAAGTTGCAGCAAGTTACCCAGAAGATCTAGCTAAGATCATAGATGATGGCAGATACACTAAACAACAGATTTTCAAGGAGCAGCCTTCTGTTGGAAGAAAGTGTCATCAAGGACTTTCACAGCTAGAGAGGAGAAGTCAATGCCTAGCTTCAGAGCTTCAAAGGACAGGAAGACTCACCCAGGCTAATGCTGCTGATGACTTTAAGTTGAAGTCATTGCTCATTTATGATTTGAAAAATCCTAGGTCCCTTAAAAATTATGCTAAATCTATTCTGCCCATGCTCTATAAATGGACCAGCAAGGCTTGCATGACAGCACATCTGTTTACAGTATGGTTTACTGAACATTTTAAGCCTACTATGAGACTACTACTAAGAAAAAAAAAGATTCCTTCCAAAATATTACTGCTTATTAACAATGCACATGGTCACTCAAGAGCTCTGATGGAGATGTACAAGATTGTTATTTTCATGTCTCCTAACACAATATCCACTCAGCAGACCATGTATCAAAGAGAAATTCCAACTTTCAAGTGTTATTATTTTAAGAAATACATTTCATAAGGCTATAGCTGCCACAGACAGTGATTTCTCTGATGGATCTGGGCAAAGTAAATGGAAAACCTCCTGGAAAAGATTCATCATTCTAGATGACTTTAAGAACATTCATGGGAGGAGATCAAAATATCAACATGAACAGGAGTTTGAAAGAAGTTGATTCCAACCCTCACAGGTGACTTTGAGAGGT
The DNA here is from genome assembly GCA_004027715.1 of Plecturocebus donacophilus. NCBI lineage: Eukaryota > Metazoa > Chordata > Mammalia > Primates > Pitheciidae > Plecturocebus > Plecturocebus donacophilus. Next base: position 73,622 of record PVKP010002337.1, read on the forward strand.
TCAAGATTTCAGTGGGGGAAGTGACTTCAGACACAGTAGAAATAGCAAGAGTAGTAGAATTGTAAATGGAGCCTGAAGAAGTGAGTAAATTGCTGCAATGTCATGATAAAACTTGAACAGATAAGGAGTTGCTCCTTACAGATGAGCCAAGAAAGTGATTTCTGGAGATGGAATCTACTCTCAGTAAAGATGCTGTAAACATTGTTGAAATGACAAAAATAAATTTAAATATTCCATAAATGTAGTTGATAAAGCAGAGTTTATCAGGGTTGCAGGGCTGGAGAGGATTGACTCCAATTTTGAAAGAAGTTGTACTGTGGGTAAGAAGCTGTCAAACAGCATTGCATGTTACAGAAAAATCTTTCCTGAAACGAAGAATCATCAATGCAGTAAACTTCATTGTTATCTTATTTTAAGAAATTGCCACAGCCACCCTAGCCCTTAGCAACCACCACCCTTAGCTGTCATCTATATCAAGGTCCACCAGCAAAAAGATTATAACTTGCTGAAAGCTCAAATGATCATTAGCATTTTTTAGTAATAAGGTATTTTTAAGTTGAGGTATGTACATTTTTTAGACATAATGTGAATAGACATTTAACAGACTACAGTATAGTATAAAATAACTTTTATATGCATTGGGAAACCAAAAAATTCATGTGACTTGCTTTATTGTGATATTTGCTTCATTAACTGGACCCATAATATCTCTAAGATATGCCTATATGAATTTAATAGGTATTAAATACATACCTATGTTGCTATGTGGTCATTATGATCACTATTTTAATGGTTGCATAATATTACAGTAAATGTATATATCATAATTTAAAGTACTTTAATGTTAGGAAGTCAGTAAGTTTCCTTCTAGTTTGCCCATTATAAATGACTTTGATAAGCATTGTTATACCTAGAGCTTCATAGGTTTATTCCATTGGTTTGGTCTCAGAAGTGGAGCAACTGAACCACTGGGTCAAAGTCATGAATATGTGTATGTTTTCTGATATATACTGCCAAGATATTTTCCAGGAAGGAAAATTCATTTGCACATCCATCAATACTATTTCAAAATATAATACCTAACACTGGGTATTATGATTATGATATGGAAAGTAATATATTTTTTAAAATAAAATCTGTTAATTTTAAATGAACAGTTTTTCAAAGTGTCCTTATGAATTTTCTGGGTTAACTGGGCTTACCAAATGTTACTAAATTCTTGCATTTGGTTTAGTCTAGTTTTCTAATATTAACATTTAAAGTATTTCTTCTTCTCTACTGTTTACCTCCCTTGCTATCCTTCTAACATTTCTTCTGAGAAATGTATTTTCTATCTGTTGCTTTACTAGTTTACAAAAATCATCTGCATGAAATAAAAAATGACCCTGACTGACAGTGGTTCCACTGAGGGTGGAAGGTAGTGGCTGAAAAAGCACACAAATAATTCTCAGATGCCAACAGTGTTTCTGGATCAGGTTGCTGGTTTCATGGGTGTATTAGGTTAATGAAAATTCATCAGACTCATGAGATGTACACTTTTCTGTATGTACGTTACGATCTCATTTTTTAAATGGAAAGAATGACTTCGAGTTTAAAAGGCCAGGTGCTGGGTGAGTGGGCAAGATATAGGCAGAGAATAGAGGGAGCCTGGTTGGGCAGCAGAGCTTAAGGTCATAGAGACTTGCAGAGGAAGGGACCAGCAGAAGAATTCCTGAGTCCAACTGAAAAACCAGAAATCTAGGACCTGGATTCAAGCAAAGTGGTCAGCATTAGGGCAGCGTTATTAACACAAAAAAATCAGTGTGTACATAAAGACAAGTTCAGTCCATGGAGGAAGCAGATGGAAGAACACAGAGAAAACCATGAGGCTGTACTGCTCCACCTCTTGGATCACTTGTGGCTAGAGCCACCTATCTTCACTAAAACACTGCCATGGCTGAATTTCTACCACGGGAACATAATTGCTTTGGGAAAGGTACTGTTACCTGCCTGAGTACCCTTCTTAAAGCATATACATGCTGTATCTTCCATTAATAATTTTAGCAAATGTGATTTTTCCTCTAAAAAATGATATCAGGTTACTAAAATGGATATCCAGAAGATAAAGAAGGAGATCAGAAAAGATAGGACATCATATAGAAAAAGAATGCTTGGGGCTGGGCGTGGTAGGTGACTCACACCTGTAAATTCCAACACTTTGGGAGGCCGAGGAGGGCAGATCACCTGAGGTCAAGAGTTTCTAGCCCGGCTAACATGGCAAAACCTCATCTCTACATAAAAATACAAAAATTAGCCAGGAATGGTGGTGGGTACCTGTAATCCCAGCTACTCAGGAGGCTTGAATCTGAGAATAGCTTGAACTTGCGAGGTAGAGGCTGCAGTAAGCCGAGATCGCACCATGACACTCCAGCCTGGGCAACAGAGCAAGATTCCATCTCAAAAAATTAAAAAAGAAATAAAAACGCATGCTTAGGAGACATAGGCCACCAGAGCCATAGTTTTGCTAAAGGTTGTTCATTTGAACGAAAGATCTTGTAAGCAACACCGACATGAATGGAGATACTTACTGCACTTCTCTCACTGAATACAAGTTCATATCTAACATTAAACCAGTTTTGTCATTCAGAGCTCGGCTCAAATAGATCAGTGGTAACATTGAAGTATCACAGAGTATCTCTGATTATGGGCCACACCCATTAGGTGGTTGCTCCACTATTGTACTGATAAGACACCTACCTCCAAGAGCAGTGGCCATTTGCTGTAGGTGAGCAGAGCTAGAGATTTTTCCATCTCTTAAATTATGTATAAATGATTTTTATAAGAATGGAAAAGGACCTAATAAAAATACAATGCTTTTCTTTAAATCAAAAGTGCCCTTTAGTCTCACTCCTATTCCTGAGAGGAAAAGCTTCAAAGCCGTGGTCATCCCTAGTTAATCCCCAGCAGCTTTATCTCCACCAGGTGAGGAGACAGGAAGCCTATTTCTGCCGGTAGCTACTGAGAAAGTTATCATCGCCTACTAATCCTGGAGGATCTCAACACAATTACATTTTTAATCTGAGGGTTTTAAATGAGGATATAAACGAAAGGCACAGTTTCTTTGGATCTGGTATTCCAGAAGTACAAGTTTACGTTTCCTTTTGAATTTTCAGGCCCTCCACACTCCAGATACACTGCAGCACCTGATCATGATGTAGCAGCTCCAGTTATGGTCCAATTGGCAAAGCCTGCGTGGGACAAGCACCTCCTCTGTACTGGGCCCTGTGTTGCCAGCTACCACACCTAACACTGCATCAGCTGCTTAACCAGTCTGTCAATCTGTCAGCTACTATTGAACTTGTTTGGTAGGAGATGATCAACAAAAATCCTTAGCTGCATGCCCACTCCCCAACTATTAATGCTATAACAGCAACCCTTCATTATGTGTGCTAGTGTTTCAGAAAGTGCTTTTTACATCAAAATTACTGGCAATTCTAGACCACTGTAGCCCAGAAGTGTCTGAAAACAATGGATTCTGAAATCCCATTGAGTTCATCTCTGATCTCCAAAGCCAGCTGTATTTGTTAAAGTTTCATTTTGCCAAGAATATAAATGGTATTAGAGAGCTTTGCAATCCTACCTCTCACGCAGAAAAAAAAATTCTATTTTCAGCTCTCCATCTCCTACAGAAGGCCCCCTGTGCCAGGATGTATGCATCTGTGAATACATGAGCTTGTGCCCATTTTTTTTAAAAACTGCAGTCTCCTGTCAAAATGAGGAATGTTTAAACATTCAGCTCTGTACAGCGATGAGAACGGCAGCTATCTATTTCTAGGATTGCATTGTCTTCAAAACCTATCTCAAAATCTTTCCAAAAATCTTAGTTTTAATAAGATTATTGAGCCCTCCAGCTAATCTAAACACATCACAGTGTAAGCTGTTTCAGTCATCAGTGAGGAAATAGCCTGATGGAAACAAAAGAGAATCCTACTGCTTAAATAACTGACAAAGACACAGCCCTCAAAAGAAGTTATAGAGCTTTTGTTCTATGATGGAGGGAGGGGAGTAGCTTTTCTTTTGTCATTTCCAATTTGGTCAACCATAACCTATTACTTCCTCTGCTCTTTTAAACTTCAAAATTTGTATGAAATATCTTCAAAAATACCCAAGAATGAATATCTTATTTTTATTGAGTCCTATTAAATTAAAATGCAAGATGGCAGGAGAATCTATAGGATAGAGAAGGAGCTGGCATGGGAGTAGAAGCAATGGGGAAGCTCATACAATGGTCAGAATAGAAGGAATTGATCAAATGCTCAAATTAAGTTGATCAGAAATCAGAAAGGACTTTAGTAGACAGACTTGGGTGCATCAGGATTGCAGAGGTATGACCCTCCACCAGGGTCAAATGGAAGGTACATTTGCCCCCTACCCCCACCCCTTTGCAGCTTTGGAGGACTTGGATCATCTTCCCCACACCCAGGCCTTGGCCAGTATCAGGTAGACACATTTCCCAGTTAACTCACAACCCCAAATCCACATATCAACTAGCAGAGCCTGATGCATATCTCTTGATTTCTAGATGCAATTTTGTTTTATCCAGAAGGTCTGTCCTTACTTAATTCTCCAGCAGTGCCTTTACTGAGTGAGATCTACTGGTAAGTCTCCTGTAGCTTTGGGGTAGCATTTGGGAAAGCAAAGCAATTGGATATTGTCCCTTTAAAATATCATTCAATTAGGTCTTTTGTAATACATACAACATAATGAGATAGCCTTACCAACTCTAAAGAAATTGCTGGTGCATTTCATCAAAGGCACAATAATGGAAACATCGATTCACTCCTCACAACAAACATCTCCCTTTGATGCTGCAGTTACCTTAATACTAGCACTTTTCATTTTCTCTAGAAGGAAACAGCTGCCTTCATCATGCACACCAGAGAAGGCTCTAGTCTGAAATAACACATTTGTATATCAATCTCAACTACACTTGCATTTTCATTTGCTGCTGCACACCATCACTCTACTTGACTCTAAACCGCTAAATTACCCCCAAAATAAAGAAAAACTCTTCTGCAACCTGGATGACTGGGGCTAGGTGTTTTATGCCATCTCTGCAAGTGTTGCCAAGGGCATCATCTGCCTTCACACATCATTTATTTAAAAGAAGAATGGCCAAGCACTGGTTAGAAACTTTATGGGCCTGAAGAACATTCAGCCACTTTATGCAAAAGATGTCAACAAGAAAGAGTACCTAAGGAATAATATATCTAGAAATGTGCAGTGTGATTAGAAAAATCCATCAACACCCACTGCCACATTTTCAAATATTTTTGCTAAGCGAAAGAGCAGCCACCAAGTCTGAAAGTATTTTGAATGCATTATATCCACGAGGGTACTTCATGAGCAATGCCCCAGATGTTCTCAGTGCTGTGGAGATGAAGGAAAAGGATACTCCTAGATATACAGGAGACATACTGCATTTGGTTTATCAACCTCTTGGTATGAGAAGTCTGTTTCCTCTAACTTAGCTTGTCTGTACAAATAAAAATAAGCTTTAAGAGTTCTGAGCTTCTTATAAATAAATTACTATCCAACCATTTAATGACATCTGAATAATTTACTTTTTTCAATACTGTTTCAAAATTTCTGGTTATACTGAGCCTCTAAAGTCACAGACTATCTGACATTTGGCTCTTTCATACAATATCCACTTGATGCCATGAAAGAAATGTATTTGCAATGGCTTTTCCTCTGCAAATGTCATGTGGGTGTCCTTAGGGGATTGCATTAAGCACCTGGCGCCTACCATGAGGCTTGGTTAACGAGACATAGAAAGGTTATGTTGAAATTATTGTTTAAAGGTGCTGACATCACATGAACGAATGCACACACACACGCACACAAAAATAATAATAATTCATAATCACATATTCAAATATACACTGAGAAACAACTATTTCAGGATTTAAGAGAGCAGAGTGAAGAAGCTATTTCAACCAAGGTAGTTCTATGGATATCTCTATGTAAGACAGTACTCAGAATTATCTGCTTCCTTTCACTGATTGATTCCACAATATTATTACATAATAGTTTGGCATCAGGCACTGTACTAAGATTCTGGAGATGTCAGGAAATACAAAGAGGAAATAATCTAAAATTCCTTTTCTTAAGTATAAATTGATCAAATATAGAGAGCTACAGAATTTAAGCATTCATCTGCTAATGCATTCATCTAACAGATAGACACTGATGACTGATATAGTAGCAGGTGGTACTACAACAGTGAGTAAGACAAGATAGGGCCCTGCCTTTTAGATGACAAGATAGAACTTGTCATCTAGTAAGGAATGCAGATGACCCCAAAATCAACACAAAATCTCATCTGTGACAAGTGTTCTGAATAGGGGGTACACAGTGCTATGTAAAAGAACATCAAAAAGGATTTGATTTTGTAAGGGAGTTTAGGGAAGGTGTCCTAAAGAAGTGATGCTGAATCTGAGATCTCATGATGATAAGGCTTACATTAAAGAAGAGGATTCCAGGCACAGGGAAGGGAGCAAAGGGGACAGGTAGGGCAAGCAACTGAAAGAAGATAATTCAACGGGAAGTGATAACAGTGAGCCAGGAGAGAGAAGGAGGGACCAGACCAGGCAGGTGCTGGTAATATCTACTGAGGACAGTGGTCTTTAGTTTGTTAACAAAGAGGAAATGTGAGAGGGGTTTAAGCAAAGGCATGCAATCATTATATTTGGGAAATATTTTTTTCAGGTTGTAGTACGAACACACTGGAAGAGACTCTAGCGATCAATCACTCAGAAAACAAATGAAACTTACATTCGAGTGGTGGTGGTAACAGAAAGAAGTGGATGGAATCAAAAGATATTAGGTACCATGATAGATCACAGATGGTGGGTTCAGAACAAGGAAATATTAAAGATGTCTCCTAGGTTTCTAATTTTGCAATGAAATGGCTAGAAGTAGGGAATACTGGAAGAGATCCAGCTAGGCTGGGGAGAGATCTCCAGTTGATTTCCGGAGACACTGAGTTGAGAGGTTTTGAGGCATACAAGAGACAATGTTATATATGCAGCTGAATATATGGATTTAGAGCTCAAGAAGGAGGTCTTATTGGGGTCACTAGATTTTTAACATTATTTTTAGAAATTAACAAAATAGACTTTGTTTAAAGCTTCTCTTCTATTACTCAACTAAGAGCAATGATATATTCCAATTTCACCAATCAAGATGGCATGGTGTGATGGAATATGTCTACATGTGGAATCTGATGACATGCACTTAAACCCTAGCTCCTCAGCTACTAGTTTGGAGGGTTTGAACAAGACCTTAGTCTTTCTGTACCTTTGTTTACTATGTCACTATAAAATATTACGTATGTTCTACTTCTTTCACAAGGTTGTTTTAAATAGGGTCAAATGAGTAGAATTATAGAGAAAGCCATTTTAAAAATGTGACATAACAGCATTGTCAATAAGTGAAATATACTTGTCTACATATTTTGATACTTAAGGGCACCAATCTAGTTGCTGCAGAGAAAATCAATGATGGAATGATTTGGGTTGGGATGATAAAATGTCACCGAATTCCATCCAAAATCTGGATTGAGCAAACAAGTGATTTTCACATGGTGGTTCCTGGATGACAAGATGTGAATGAAAATAGTATTTATTCACCTTTTGATCCAAACTGTAGGCCAGCACCCAGTCCTCTTGCTTGGGATGAAAGAGGAGGCTCTGGATATAGAAGGTGAGCCGATACTTCTGATAGGTCGCCCCTTCATCTGAGCTGATCAATATGCTGCTCTCCATTTCAGGATCACTGAGAAGCATAATCTAAAGAAAGAACAGAGAGAAAAAGACAGAGTTAGTAGGAAAGAATAAATACAATAACTTTAATCGTAAATAAGTCATCTGTATTTGTAGATCATAGCATATAAAGGGGCATCTGGGCCTCTGTATAAAATATTTGTATTACCTTTTTTCCTGATTTAGTCCTTCACTGTTGCATTGAGGTAAAAATAGGGGGCAAAGCTAGGTCTGCATATAGAAGGAGGTTTCATTTTTGATGTCTGTCTTTTAAGTACTGGGAATATTTTTTGTGGTCTTCTGTCTCCTGACCCTGGCCTCGCTCTCTCTCTCTCTCCCCACTCCCCCTTCGTCCCTTCTCCATGTCATTGTTCATGACAGCACTGTTCCTGTATTGTTCTTTAGTCATGAGAAACTCCCTCCCCGACTGCCATGCTGCCATGGTCCCATTGTTCGTTTTGTTATTTCTGAATTGTTTATGCATTTAATTAAGTGGCTTTATGATTCCTTTGTTAAAGATATTTTCCAAAGCATATAGCCCCAAAGGTCCTTGGGCAAATATTGCTGCCACAGAAGGTTTATCATCTTTCAGTCAAATGGACAGAAATACTGTAATGAAAAATCTTTGCCATCAGAGACTGCAGGTTCAAATCCCAATAGTTCTCTGCTAATATTGTATTATTTTGAGAAAGTTATCTAATTTCAGTTTCCTCAATAATAACCTGAGTCTGATAATATCCAAACTGGCTTTGAGCATATGGCATAATGTATGTTCTTTTTTGTTGTTGTTTTTTAGTAGAGACAGGGTTTTGCCATGTTGGCCAGGCTGGTCTCGAGCTCCTGGCCTCAAGTGATCTGCCTGCTTTGGCTTCCCAACTTAATGTATATTCTTAATAGTGATAGCTATGATTACCAGTAAACTGCCCCTCCAGCCAGTGCAATGTGGCTACTACCCACAGTACCACAATTACACCGATCTCACTAAATATGTATTGACTTTTTAGTATTTAAACCAATAAACGCGTAGACACTCAGACTTTTCTATTACTTAAACTTATAGCAGCCTTTGATACCACAACAATTCCATCTTTTTTGAAGCATTCTCTTCCAGGGTTTGCCATAACACCATGTTCATCTATTTTTTCCTTTTCATTTCATTAGGATACTCAATTTTCTCTGATTATCCTTTAAATGTGGCCACTCCTTAACCCTCCATTTTGACTTTCTTCTTTTTCACTCAGTGTACTATTACTCAGTGACCACTTCTATTCCTGATTCTTTTCCTTTTCTTTTTAAAATTATCATCTCCTGGGGACAACTCCTAAATCTCCGAGTCTCAGTCACAGAGTTGAAAGCTCAGCTGCCTGGAAGATGCTTCTATTTAGATGCCCACAAGCAGCTTGAGCTCCAGGTGCCCCATGGTGGTACCTGATCCCAGCCCTGCTGCTTGGCCAGTATACCCTAGCTCCATGAGTGTTTCCACCAATTGTCCATGTTTAGTAAAAGCCCGAGATTCATTCTTGACTCTGCTTTCTCACCTCCTGAAAGAATAAGTCTGTGAGCCCAGTGTATTTTGCCTTTCAATTAACTCAACACCAAATCCACTATCTCCCTACCCATTGTGATTGTCTTAGTCCAAAACATGCTAATCTCTCTCCTGGATTACTGCAAGAAACCTCTAGCCAGTCTCACCACGTTAGCCTTGTCCTTTCCATGTTTCATACTTTGGCCAGAACAATCAACCTATAACACAAATCTCATTCTGACATTCCTTACCTTAAAATCATTCAATGGCTTAATCGATCTTCATATATTCCAAAAGTCCTTAATATATCCTAGCAAAATCTGCACCCCTGTTTATGTCTCTGGCATCTTCAGCAGCACAGCCCTTTTGGACTTTCTTATCCAGTTCAACTCAACTTCTCTGAGTTCCTAAATGAGCAAGTAAATTTATTTCCTTTACAGTTTTTCTTGTCTTTGCCTATGTTGCGACCAATTTTCTGTCATGTAGTCTAAACCATAAGGTCCAAAATACAAAATACAGCCCCCAAATTTCCATACCTTATAAAAGTGTTAACTAGTAGGGTTTTTAAAATGTTACCCAGAGCATATATTAGTATTATAAAATAAGCTTTAAAACAAATTTAGGCCTTTTAAGTGCTAAGATTCATAGTCCTTTCCCACTTTTATTCCTTTACAGCTTCTAAGACAAGCTTACTTTCTTTTCTCAAATATTTGCTTTGGCTTCATTGAAACAGGTCATCACTAGTTATCAGCAGATTTTTAAGAAACGGAGCAGTAAAATAACTTTTTTTTCACTCATGTGGGAATAATGCAGGGAAATACTCAGATTAATTATAGACCAAATAACTTCCTCTTCCCATGGCACTATGAAGGGCTGGGGGAAACTGGTCAAAGTACTCAAGCTGCCCTTGAGAAAACCTTTGAGGAAGCATCTGTAGGGCTTGTAGAGTTTAAGAGGATGAATACACTGGGATCCCAGCCCTTTGAGAGGCTGAGACAGGCGAATCACTTGAGGTCAGGAGTTCAAGACCAGCTTGGCCAACATTGTGAAACTCCATCTCTACTAAAAATATAAGTTAGATGGACATGGTGCTACACGTCTGTGATCCTGGCTACTCGGGAGTCTGGGGCACGATAATCACTTGAACCCTAGAGGTGGAGATTGCAGTGAGCTGAGATCACGCCACTGCACTACAGCCTGGGTGACAGAGTGAGACTGTGTCTCAAAAACTTAAAAAAGAGGCTTTCATAACTGGCCTCACTTGCTTCACATCATGTACCAATAGTCTACATAACAGGCAATGAAATCATTTTTCCCCTGGTGCATAAAAATTAAACTGCTTATTTTATGCAAGTATAAAAAAGGCTTCATGCCTATGATTTTAATTAGAAGATAAGACTAACATCATAAATGAACTTTATTTTATACACCGTGAGTTACCATATACTAAATGAGGGTTATCATTGAATATCTTGTGAAATGATTTTTCTTCTCCTAGCTCTGTTTCTGTGCACACATGCACAAAGACACACACAAGCCCACTTGCATACCCAAATGCACAATAATCCATAGGTAACACACATTGTGAGCACACATACACTTACATATACACAGACGCTTCATTTATGTGCACACACATATACAGAAATTTATATATAATAAAGCATATTGATATTGAGTGGCAGTTTTATGGAGCTTTTGTTGGTAAGAGTACATTTTTATTACTACCTTTCTCTGACATTCTCATCAGAAATTATTTAATATACTTTGATATCACTGGCAGTGTGTCTCTATTCAACTTTTTGAGAAGAATGAAAGGAAGGGAAATAGACATCTACATATTCTAGATTTCTAACCTATGCTGGGCATTTTACCTGATTTTTTTATTAAAATCTCATACAAATCATGTGAAGTAGGTATCATGACTTATATTTTAGAGATAAGGAAACTGAGACTTAGGAGAAAAGCAACTTGCCTATTACTCCTCTAGTTGTCTCAAAACCCACACCTTCCATACTCTATACACGCACACACACACACAATTATTAAAGCACCTCTGAGAAACCCGCCAAAAATAGCAGCTTCAAGACAGCTCATTACTTCTTCACTCATCTCAACCTCTGACCAAAGGAGCATCAAGCATTAAATGAGTAGAAATCTAAGAGGAAGATATAGGTTAGTTGTAGGCGCTCAAAAATAAAAAAGGAGGCCATACTATTTATATAAATAGAATCAGAGAGCAAATACTTTGTTAGAAGTTATGCCTCAAGGTAAAATATGTGTATTGTATATTCATGTACCAAATCTATAAAGAAAATCATCGCATGCTCACTCAGATTTTTCTTGTTACATATGAATTTCAAATCCCAATGCCTGTGAGGGCAAAGCAGGTAAAGCGATCAAGTGAGGAGGACAAGGCAAAACCAGACTGGTGAAGACTGTGTCCAACTGGCAAGTGCACATCATTCCCTCAAAATATTGAAGACTGGGTTTTTAAAAAGCACTGTGCCCAAATTAAATATATCTATGGACTGAATTTATAGATGAGACATGTGACTCTTGGTAAAGTTGTCATAGCATGTTTCTACAAAAACAAAGACATTTACAAGCTTATCTTTCAATGTTTAACTATAGGTATATAGTGTATGATTTATGGCAATGACTGTTGAGATATCGTGAGTTCTACCTTTATGTAATTTTGACAAAACAAACAGCACAGAGATCTCACTAGACAGTTTTGTTTTGTTCATCATTCTGCTTTGATTCTTTATGCAGCTTGTCCTGACATAAGACCTGCTGGAAGGGGAGTGGGGGTTTTCAAATATGGTTTTGCACATTGCTAAGGCTATAAGCTCTCAGTGCAGATGTCTTTGGATCAGATCCTCAGACTGATTCTTCATGTGTAAACAGAAAGAAGTTACTCAATTATTCCAAGTCTGTTATTTCATCTACAGAAAAAAGAAGATAGTAATTTTACCTACCTTATAGTACTATTGAAAAGATTAAATGAAATAATGAATAAAGGGGCTTAGCACAGTACCAGGCACATAAGTGCTAAATAAATGTTAACCTTTATCTTTAAATTACCCAGGCTAAGGCCAGGCATGGTGGCTCACACCTGTAATTTCAGCACTTTGGGAGCCTGAAGTGGGCAGATTGTCTGAGCTCAGGAATTCAGTACCAGCCTAGGCAACTTGGTGAAGCCTCATCTCTACTAAAAATAAAACATTAAAAAAAATTAGCCAGGTGTGTTGGTATGTACTTATAGTCCCAGCGACTCAGGAGGCTGTGGTAGGAGGATTGCTTGAGCCCAGGCAGTCAAGATCACACTGCTATACTCCAGCCTGGGCCACACAGCCAGACCCTATTCCCCTCCCCAAAAAATAATTACCTAGGATAAGAGCACAACTGTGTTTTATATTTTACATGCAATTTGCATTTCTGGTAATGTTTTAAGAAAACACACTCTATTAACCAATATGAATACCGCCAGAGTAAACACCAATTGGTAGATAATTGTCAATTTGTTAAACACAATTGCTGCTTTGAACGAACTCTCTCATCTTTTCACTGGATGGTTATATCCCATGAGGAAACTAAACATGCCACTGCCTTAGGATAAGAATGGCATACAATCAAATTCCTATGACTTAGCCATTCACTGTAAATGAATTGTCTGTGTCCGGGATTAGAAATGGACAAGCTTTAGAGATTACCAACACACATATGGTGCAACATCTTTTTAAAAAAAAAAAAAAAAACTTACAATGCTTTCTGCAGGAAACTTCTGGGAACATTGAATAATAGTGGTCCTAATTTTTTTTTAATTGCATTTTAGGTTTTGGGGTACATATGAAGAACACGCAAGATTGTTGCATAGGTACACACATGGCAGTGTGTTTTGCTACCTTCCTCCCCATCACCTATATCTGGCATTTCTCCCCATGCTATCTCCCCAAGTCCCCACCCCCCACTGTCCCTCCCCTATTTCCCCCCAACAGACCTCAGTGTGTAATGCTCCCCTCCCTATGTCCATTTGTTCTCATTGTTCAACACCCACCTATGAGTGAGAACATGTGGTGTTTGATTTTCTGTTCTTGTGTCAGTTTGCTGAGAATGATGGTTTCCAGGTTCATCCATGTCCCTACAAAAGACACGAACTCATCGTTTTTTATGGCTGCATAGTATTCCATGGTGTATATGTGCCACATTTTCCCTGTCCAGTCTATCATCGATGGGCATTTGGGTTGGTTCCAAGTCTTTGCTATTATAAACAGTGCTGCAATGAGCATTCGTGTGCATGTGTCCTTATAGTAGAACGATTTATAATCCTTTGGATATATACACAGTAATGAGATTGCTGGGTCAAATGGAATGTCTATTTCCAGGTCCTTGAGGAATCGCCACACTGTCTTCCACAATGGTTGAACTAGTTTACACTCCCACCAACAGTGTAAAAGCGTTCCTATTTCTCCACATATTCTCCAGCATCTGTTGTCTCCAGATTTTTTAATGATTGCCATTCTAACTGGTGTGAGTGGTCCTAAATTTAATGGTATATTGCAAATTGCAAAGGACACTCAGGGAAGTCAGAAGTCAGGCGGAGTCTATGCTTAGTCAGCTTATATTCTCAAAATCCCGTCAGCTTATCTATGTCTAAATCAGTCAACATTAATATTGGAGATGTCAAAATCCTCCCCAGATATCTTTCCACAATGCACCCTTTCCTGTTGCTGGATGAGTATTACAATACCATTGATGAATATGTCACTTTATTCAGTTGCCTATTCTGTTTCTTGTTTGTGCAGTCTATTAAAATCAGGTGAAAGCTAAAGGCTTCTCAGTTTCTCACTCTGCCAGAGATCCAGAAAGTCAAGGAAAAACACTCCAGTTCAACACTTTGGGCTTGTTCTCAGAATAAAAGCAAATAGACTTTTCTCTAAATAGAAAAGGAGAAAGGCTATAATTTACTGTATAATTGAGTCCTAATGGCAGACTTTTGGCAAAGTTAGTGTTCAATAAGAAATAATAATATCAATATGAGCTCTTAAGAGTATAAAAAGATAACAGCATAGCTGTCCCTAAACCCATTGATATAATTGATAAGTTGTTGAACATTGACTTCCACACAAACAGAGCCTGCTATAGATATGGCTTTTACTCACAATATACTAGCATTCATTCTTCCTCTCATCTACTACCTGTCTGTCTATCTGTCTATCTATGTATCACTACCTCTTCGAACAGTGGTTCTCAATTGGGGGAAAAACGGGTCATGCCAAGTGGACATTTTGCAATGTATGGAGATGTCTTAATCGTAACAGCTGGAAGCAGGGGAGAGACTTCCGGTATCTAGTGGGTAGAGGCCAGAAATGCTGTAAAACATGTGACAAAGCACAGGACAATGACTCACAACAAAGAATTATCCAACACAAAACATCAATAAAGCTGTGGCTGGGATTATTACATGTAAATATGTAAACTACATATAAATGTGACAGATAGAACATCAATATATATTTATGCTTACACATATGCTGTCTCACCTTTGGCCACAGTACATGCCATTCTCTTTGCCAATTAGACTTTGCCAATTAGGTGGGATTAGACTCCCCACCTTTCCACTCTAATCCACTATATTAGGTTATTTATACTTGCTCCTCAGGATTTAACATAAGCATCACCAATAAAACCACAGTCATAGAGGCTATTCAAGAAAAAAACTGAAACTACAAAAATAACAAGAAAACAAACAATCCTATTTTTTTTAAAATGGGCAAACGACTTGAATAGCCAATTCTCCAAAGCTATACAAATGACCAGTGAGCAAATAAAAAGATGTTCAACATTACTAATAATTTAAAAAATGCAAATCAAAACCACAATGAGATACTACCTCACACTTATGGCTACTATTTAAAAAATAAAAATAAAAAATCAGAAAATACAAGTGTTGGCAGGGATGTGAAAAGTTGCTTGTGAACTGTTGGTGGGAATATAAAATGGTGCAGCAACTACAGAAAACAGTATGGTGATTCATCAAATAATTAAAAATAGAATTATCATATGACTCAGTTATTCTATGTCTGAGTAAATGCCCAAAAGTGAAAGTGTCCAGCTGCGTCAATTGCAACTGATGGTCAAGAAAGACGAGTACCAAGAACTGACCATGGAATGTAGCATTGTGGAGGGTATTGGTGACCATGGCCAAGGCAGTGGAGTGAAGTAGGCAGATAGTGTTGATGCAAGTATAACTTGGCATGATTGCTCTAAAATGCAGTGTGACAACATGAAACAAGACTCTTGCAATCGAAAGCAAGGTCTCAAAGAGAGATATGTTCATCCAAGGCTCATAGCAGCACTATTTACAATAGCCAAAAGATGAAAGAAACCCAAGTATCTATCAATGAATGAATGTATAAACAAAATGTGGTATATACTACAATAGAATATTATTCAGCCTTAGAAATTCTGACACATTCTACAACATGGATGAACCTTGAAGACATTATGCAAACTGAAAAATGCCAGTCACAAAAAGAACGTACTATGTAATTGCAGTTATATGGGGTACCTAAGGTAGTCAAAATCATAATGACAAAAAGTAGAATGGTAGATACTAGGGCTCGGGAGAAGGAAATGAGAATTTGTTGTTTAATAGGTATAGAGTTTTAGTTTTGCAAGATGAAAAGAAATTTGAAGATTGGTTTTACAACCATGTGTAATTAACACTACTAAACTGTATACTTTAAAAAGGGGAAGATGGCAAATTTCATATTATTTGCATATCCCTACAATTTTTTTTAAAGTACAAAATAAACATAAAAATTAGAGACGAGACTAGAGATAAAATAACAGGCTAATTAACACTTTAATCAAACAAACACATATGCAACATTTATTCATCCAGCCTATTGACTGAGGCTTTACTCCCTGCTAGGCTCTATTCTAAGGACCTAGATCAGAGCAGTAATCAAGCTAGAATGAAAATCCCCTCCCTCATAGAGCCTACATTCTAGTGAAGAAAGAATAAACAATAGACAGAGAAAGGAGTAAAATGTGGTATATCAGATGGTGATAAGGCCTTTGGAGTGAAAGAAAGCAGAAAAGGGAAGGGGAGGTGCTGAAAGAGAGGCTCTGTAGTTTTAAATCATGTGGCCAGGAAACAGGAAAGTCCTCACTGGGAAGGTAGCATTTGCAAAAGGATGTAGGAGCCCAGTGGGCTGGAACAGAATAAACAAGGTAGAGTGTTGGAAATGAGGTCAGCAAGGAAATGCTGACCCAGGCATTGATATAAGGACTCTGGCTTTATAGCAAGTGACGTGGAAAGCATATGATACACATACAGTGAGCAAGGCTCTGATAGGCTAGGGCTTGTATTTTAATCCTCTCACTCTGGGTACCATGTTGAATAGAGCATTGGAGGAGGTGGGGGAAATAATCAAAGAGACCAGGGAGAGGCTCTGTAATGATCAGAAGGGACAGACGAATGGCCTGCACCAAGCTGAAGCACTGAGGTGCTGAGAGGTGGTCAGTTTCTGGGTGTATTTGTGGAAGAAAGGTTAAAAAGATCTGCTTACAGACTAGATATGGAGTATCAGAGAAGATGAGGCGACTCCTTAAAAGATCGTTTAACTGTACATTTGTCTCAATGTTTCTAATAATTACATGTTGGAACTAACTCCAATTATCTGATAGGTTTGGGGCCTGAACAACTAGAAAAGTGGAATTAGCATTTATGAGATAGAAAAACAGGTTCAGGGCTTTAAAAATAAGGAATTTGGCTTTAGAACTCTATTTTTTTTTTTTTTTTTTTTTTTTTTTTTAGAATAGAACTCTTAATACATGTCCAAATAGAGATGTTAAGTAGAAGAGGGATGTACAAGGTTTATACTCAGTAGAGCAGGCTGGCCTGCAGATAAAAATCTAGGAGACATTAGAGTCTCAATAACACTTAAAGACATGAATCTGGAGATCATCCTGACAGCTAATACAGATAAAAGAGAGTCCAGAGAACTGAGCTCTATAGTATGTTTAGGGTCAAAAAGATAAGAACAGACCAGGAAAGGAGCCTGAGAGGGAGAAGGAAAATTCAGAGAGTGAGATACTCTTAAAACCAAGGCAAGAAAGTGTATAGGGAAGAGTGTCCAGCTGTGTCAAATGCAATTTACGGTCAAGTATAAAGAGTACTGATAATTGGTCACTGAAGGTAGCAACCGGGAGGGTACTGGTGACCATGGCAAAGCCAGTGGAGTGAGCTAGGTAGACTGTCAGTGTTGATGCAAGCATAAATTGCCATGACCATTCTGAAAACCAATGTGGCAATATGGAACAAGACTCTCATAAATATTCATAACTTTAACCCTGTAAATTCGAGGAATATAAGGAAACCATCAGAAACTCAATAAAAGGTGTATGCACCTGTCGGTTCAATGCAATGTGTTTTTTTGTATTTGTTTTTGTTTTTTGTTGCCCAGGCTGGAGTGCAATGGCATGATCTTGGCTCACTGCAACCTCTGCCACCCAGGTTCAAGTAATTCTCTTGCTTCAGCCTCCTGAGTAGCTGGAATTACAGACACAGGCCACCAGGCCTGGCTCATTTTTTGTATCTTTAGTAGAGACAGGGTTTCACCATCTTGGCCAGGCTGATCTTGAACGCCTGACCTTGTGATCCACCCGCCTCAGCCTCACAAACAGGCATGAGCCACCGCACCCAGCCATCAATGTTTTCTATAATAATACAAAATTAGAAATAATGCATATATTCAATAGAACAATGACTACAGTGATCTGAAGCCATTCAAAGGAATATTATGCAGCCATTAAACATGAATTCAAATACTTTCATGATACCTGAAAAACAACCATATGTTTAAACAGTGCATAAAATGCAAGCTGGACACATATGAAGCATCATCTCAATTTTGTTAAACATTGCTTATATTTCTTGTCTGTACTTATTCATAGTAGATGACTTGAAATAAAAATTCACAAGTTAACAGTGGTTATTCCTCAGTGGCAAGATCATGAGTAATTTTTATTTCCGTCTCTATACTTTTCTACTTTTCCCCAATATTCTGCAATGAGCACACATTTCCTTTATAATCATAAAACATTATAGGTTTACACACACACATATACACATGGATATACTTTTTTTTTTTTTGAGATGAAGTTTCATTCTTATCACCCAGGCTGGAGTACAGTGGCATGACCTCGGCTCACTGTAACCTGCTGGGTTCAAGCCATTCTCCTGCCTCAGCCTCCAGAGTAGCTGGGATTACAGGCACCTGCCACCACACCTGTCTAATATTTTGTATTTTTAGTAGAGAAGGGATTTCATCATGTTGGCTAGGCTGATCTTGAACTCCTGACCTCAGGTGACTGTGCTACACATTGCCTGCTCTTGGAACATTTGAAAAGCTAGTAAATATCTGTCCATATTGTGAGCATAACTCATAATGCGAGAGGTGTGTTGTGAGAGTGGGGTAGTGAAGGAACCCCAATACGGACAGGAAAAAGAGCACCTCCCAATTCAGGGAGTGGTGTTACTGACCTCCCCTCGGGAATAAGAATCTCCTGCCCCAAACTATCCCACCCACCACACACCGAATGGATTTCCCCCAACGCAGCTCTGATCATGGAATTTCCCCTCCACAAGGAATGTGAATACTCTCTGCATGTCTTTAAAAACATACCCAGCATCTCAGGCATTTAGTGGGCTCCCATGCTGTTTTCAGGCGTGACCTCTTCAACATAACCACTTGGTCAAGCCAAGCTGTGCCTCAGAGTATTTTCAAATCACTGTGCTTATTACAACATTCCTAGCTTTGCCATGCTACTCCCCTACCTAGAAAGCCCAGCATCCTTCCTGCCTTCCTTCAAGTCCCATTTTAACTCGACCCCTTTCATGAAGCCTCTGGAGTGCTCCAGCTGAATGATCTGTCTTCCAAGAACCCCATCAGCAAATTCATAATCACACTGAACTATGATTTCTTGTTTAAATATATTTGAAATTTATAAATATATTAATATATTTTAAAATATTGTTTTTTTTATGTTTTACTTTTAGTTACCTCACTTTGCAACCTTTCTATTAAGCTCCTTAAAGGTAGAGAGCTTTGGTTAAACCACATTCTCTGGTCGTCTTTGCTGCACTGCCTGAAGCACGTGCTCAATAAATCATGTGATGCGTGACTGAGTGAAGGTCACTCAAAGGTTGCTCAGTTTGCTTGACCAAATATTCACTGCATTATATTTGGGGCTCATCAGTGACCTACTAGACAGAGAAGCTAGCTTCACCTCAATAAGAGCAGTCAGCAAAACCTTTACCTGAGGCACTGTCCCTCTGCCAGTCAAGGTATTACCAGCTGCTTATGCAGTAATTGGCATTCAGGTCAGTATTTCTCTGCTACTTCATATTCTTCTTTTGTACAAGTTGAATACAGACAAATTTAACAAATTGGTGGCCACATTATTTTTCAGCCAGATGTTTATTTCCAATAATTTTAAAAAGCAAATCTAACACCAGGAGAGAAATATAAAGAAGTTTTATAACTCAAAAAAATGCAAGATACTGGATTGGTTTCAAAGTCATTTTGCTTATTTTGATGTTTTGATTTGGAGCTTTTGTTTGTTTTGTTTTTCTCCACATTAGGAGCACTAACACAAGATGCAAACCCAGACATGTATTGCTAAGACCAGATGGACTAAGGCACAGGTTAAATAGGATGAAGACATGTGAGTTGGCACAATATTGTCACAGGCATAGATACATAACCAGGTGTGTTTGGTTTTCAGAAATATCTAATGAGTTAAATCAAGATCATCCAAGGCGTTTGCTGCTTCAAGCATCCAAGTTGCTACTGTGCACATCTGGGACCACAGTGGGACCCCAGAGTTAAGAATCACTGTTCCAAAGCCTCAAATCACAAAGCAATGACTATATGAAAATATAAAGCAAAAAAATGCCCATCAGCAGGCCTGTTATCTACCACAAAACAAACCTAATTTATAAGAATCTTGTTGAAGCTGTGTAGGAGGGAAAGCCTGAAAAAAATTGAAGTGCACAAGAGATGATAAACAGAAATTAATTGTACAGTATCCATTATGACTAATTTAAGAATTGCAGATTGTCACTAATATTTATTATTTATTGTATTATCTTTAGTATTTCTTCTAGTGAACATCAAAAATGGGGGGGGGGCTTTTATATGTTCACCTGCTAACCCTATGTTTTTCATTAGACCTTAAATTCTTCCTATAGGAAGCCTCAAACTTAGGATATTTTCAGGGATTGCTATGGTTTAAATATTTGTCGTGCCCCAAAACTCTTGTTGAAATAATCCCCTATGTGGCAGTTTTGAGAGGTGGGGCTTTTAAGAGGTGATTGAATCATAAGGGTTTCAGTCCTTACTAATGTCTTAATCCATTCATGGATTAAATGGTTAATGGATTTGTGGATTATTATGGGTATAGAACTGGTATCTTTACAAGAAGAGAAGGAGAGATCTGAGCATAGCATGTTGGCATGCTCAGTCCCCCTTGCCATGTAATACTCTGTGCTACCTTGGAACCCTGCTTAGGGTCCCCTCCAGCAAGAAGACACTCACCAGATGTACCCCCTTGACCTTGGACTTCCCAGATTCCAGAACTATAAGAAATAATGTTTCTTATAAGTTACCCAGTTTTGTGTATTCTGTTATAAACAGCAGATAATGAACTAAAACAGGAACCTAACCCTAGATATCTGGGGAGGATTATTATATTTAGGAGAAGGAAGATAAGCATTACGTTATCATGAGGAAAACAATCTTGGGAGTAAATATACTTGGAAATACCCTATATTCTGGTCTAGGTGAAAGAGCCTATGAAGCCAAGAGCTTCATCAGCATTGGTAACAATGTCAGTGTATCTGGGGACATTGCATTGCCCAGTAAGAATCATATCACATGAACATTCCTTAGAATTCAACTGCCCAACCCAGTGACTGACTACACGTGTGAGGGGCCAGGACAGGCCCCCAAACACCTAAACGCTAGATGCGATCAACACAGAGTAAAGGCTTCTTGCTGCCACAACAACCCTTTGAGACAATGGACCACATTAGAGACCAGGCTGCAATAAGCAGTGATGCCTTAGAGTCCCTTCACCCAGGCAGGAACTGTCCTGAGGAAAAGACAAGGGGGACTGATCCCATTCACCCAGAGGAGAGACATTTAGCTCCCAGAAAAAGATGAAAACAATAAAGAGGTCAGGCTGTGCAAGGAGTTTGCAGATGTTCAAAGCACTTGGTTGGTTTGTGCTTTTACCCCCAGCTCAAAACACCTGTGCTGCATGCCTTCACCCACAGGTAGAGTTGATTCCTACCGAAGCCTTTGGATTGCATTGCATTTTACAGCTTGCCAAGTTCTTCCACAGCCCTTGTCTCCTTGATCCTCACTCTACCCTGGGAGGAATGCAGAGCAGGTATTGTTACCCCTATTTTAGTCCACTAGGGCTCCTATAAAAGAAGATCATAAGCTGCGTGGCTTACACACAACCAACATTTATTTCTCACAGCTCTAGAGGCTGGGAAGTCCAAGATCAAGGCACTGGCAGATTCAGCATCTGACGAGAGCCTGCTTCCTTGTTCATAATTAGTGCCTTCTCACTGTGTCTTCTTATGATGTAAAGAGGCGAGAGTGCTCTCTGAGGTCCCTTTTATAAGAATACTAATCCCATTCATGAGGGCTCTGTCCATGACATAATCACCTCCCGAATGCCAGACATCCAAATACCCTCACACTGAGGGTGGTTAGGATTTCATATGAATCCTATGATTCGTATGAATTTGGTATGTGTAAGGGTGAATAGCATTCACTTCTATAGTATTCCCTCTATTAATTTCCTGTTGTTGCTCTTACAAATCACCCCAGACTTGGTGGCTTAAACAATGTAACTTTATTATCTTACCTATCTGCAAGTTAGAAGCCCAAAATAAGTCTCATTGGCTAAAATCTAGGTGTCTGCAGGGCTGTGTTCTTTCTCTAGGGGAGCTATACAGTTTGGCTCTGGGCCCACCCAAATCTCATCTCAAATTGTAATCCCCAGGTGTCAAGGGAGGGACCTGGTAGGAGGTGACTGGATGATGGGAGCAGTTTCCCCCATGCTGTTCTCATGACAGTGAGTGAGTTCTCACAAGATCTGATGGTTTTAAAAGTGTGGCACTTCCTCCCTCTCTCTCTCTCTCCTGCCACCATGTAAGATGTGCCTTGCTTCCCCTTCACCTTCCACTATGACTCTAAGTGTTCTGCAGCCTCCTCAGCCATGTGTAACTGTGAGTCGGTTAAATGTTTTTCCTTTATGAATTACCCAGTAATTTATACATTACTAGTAGTTTTTTATAGCAGTGTGAAAACAGATTAATACCAGGAGAATCTGTTTTCTTGCCTTCTGCAGCTTCCCGGCCCCTTCCATCTTTAAAGCAAGCAAGCAGCCAGTCCAGCCTTTGTCATACCACATCATTTTGGCTTTCTTTCCTCCCTCTTTCCCATTCTCTAGATTACCATGGCCCATCTGATAATCCAGGATACTCTCTTTAAGATCAGCTGATTAGCAGTCTTAATTCAATCTAGAACTTTAATACCCTCTTGTCATATAACAACATATTTACAAATTCTGGGGATCAGGAAATTTTGTGGAGGTGGTTATTCTTCCTATCACAACCATTCTGCAGAAAGGTAATGTCAGGGCTCAGTGACTTGCTTCTCAGTGACAAGTGGCTACTTATTGACAATTGGCTACTCGGTGACAAGTGATTACTAAGCGTTAAGACAGGTTCAAACTCAGAACTTTACCTCCCAAGTTGAGCGTTTTATCTTTCTTGCTGTACTCTATATTGGTGACATAGCAAAGGAGACAGAGGACACAGCAAAGCAATGACAAAGAGTTAATGCAAACAAAAGCAGAAAAGAACCAAACAGAAAGCAGGAGGAAAAATGAGAATTTTTTTTCTTACCTATTAGGTCTTCTCCATGCATGTTCTCTCATCCTGCCCTACCCACCATCATCCTACCTTTATGGGATCATCCCTTCAGCTGCAAATTTGACCCCATTATCCCAAAACAAAAGAGCCTGTGATCATAAATGTTTGGGTTTCTGAGGGTGTTTTGGTTGTTAGGTTTTGCTTCCTTTCTCAACATGAAGCAGAAGAGGAGGGGACCGAGAGGCAGCAATTTTGCCAGGCAGGTACTCTCTGTAATGATCCATCATCCCATGCCAGGTGGTCCCCAGGCAGGGAAGAGAGAAACACAATAACGGTAATAAACAGAGAAAAGGGCCTTCCAGCTAACTACATAATGAGGAGCCCCAGCTGCCTCAGCCAGAGAGGGTAGAAAGAGGTAGGAGAGGAAGGACTGAAGAGGTAAGAAATGAAGAAGCCCATATATGATAGTTTTGTATTTTCTCCCAGTGACTGGTCTGAGTGTGTGTGAGTGAATGCGTATGTGTGTGTGTGTGTTTTCTTTACTTATTGAACAAAGAAAGAAAACAATACCATACAAACCCTCGCAAACTTTTTGTTGTTGTTAAGGACAGAACAGCACATTTGTCAAAAGGTCCAACTGCCACTTCTGATTCCAAAGCTCCACAAAGGATCCACCCTATGGTGATTTAGATTAATCGCTTCTCATTAAGACCCAATAAACAAACCGCATTCAGAGCACTCCTTTCTGCCACAGCCCACTGTTGCCATGTATAATTGCCAAAAGGGAAAGCAGAGGAACACCAGAGAGTTGTCAAGTGTAATTTATAGGTTAAGATCAAATCATTCTCCATAATATTAGATTAAATGACAGTCTATATTAAAGAGGAAATTACATTTCACCTTGCTTTCTTCACTTCCCCATCTCCGTGCATTTTGAGCTAGGGTATTAGAAACGCTCTAATCCCAAAGCAAAGGGCAAGAAAATGTCCTGGATGATGAACCTGAGAAGGATCATCCAATGGATGTCCATGCACCCAGCATTCTGTCCAGAGAAGATGGACAAGAGATAGATGAGGATATTCTCTTAGCAGAGCCGAATTATCTAGGAACCCCTCAGGACACCCTACACTCTTCCACCAAAGCTGTGCCATCAGATCCGAGCCACGCTCACTATGGCTCCAGGGTGTTCATTTTGGTGTCTGGGGGTGGGCAGGGCGGGGGAGGGCTAACAAAATTAAACAGAATAAGTCGGTGGTCTTAGCGGAACCTCATCACCTTTGGGTTTAGAATCAAACAGACCTTGCTTTTCCATTTGGTCTTTCGGTTATGTGGTCAATTATTCCCTCACATTCATTTATTGAGGCTCTAACTATGGGACAGACTCTACAGTAAACAGAGAACACAAAGATGAGAAAGACGCAGTCAAACCCCACTCCTTCATCTATTAGCTCCTTGACTTCAAGGCTTCAGTTCTAGTCGACTGTCAAATTAAAAAAAAAAAATCACTTACACCACGACCACCATGATGGGATGAAAGGAGACAATGAGAAGGAAATAACACTGGGAAAAGTCTTGTCACATAATACACGCAACAAATATTGAGGCTTTTCTTTCCCTTCCATGCCTCATGGTGTTTCAGAACAGTTATTCTCAATTGAGATGAGGCCAAACACAGAGAATCAGTCTGTGTAAGGACAAGAGTCCCTCGGGTTGCACAACTGAGACGTATAAAGTAAAAAGAACAATGTAAAGACTAATAAACACTGTTGCAGAAGGATGTGCACATCCCTGAAGAACAAGAAAGGAAGATTGGGACAGTTATCCGTTACTGAGATGAACTTGTCATTTGTAATGTCAGATTATAGAGAGCCAATTCTTTAGCCTGGAGGTCACAGTCCTTCACTGACTGGTTCCAACAGACTGTTCAGCCCCATGTCCCCAGAATGCTTATATTCCTGAAAAGAATCATTCAATTCACAGTTCCCCAAATACCCCCATTCTTTGTCCTGGAAGGCTCTTTTTTATACTCCATACATACCCTTAAACCACATCACTCCCTCAAGGCCATATCCAAATACCATCACCTCTAAGAAAGCTCTGTGGATTCTTCCTCAGCCCTCTGTCATACTTTGTAGTCTTTAAAACTACCTGCTTGGGGGTGGGGGTATTGGGGAGGGCTAACATTAGGAGAAATACCTAATGTCGATGACGGGAGTGATGGATGCAACAAACCACCATGGCACGTGTATACCTATGTAACAAACCTGCACGTTCTGCACATGTACCCCAGAACTTTAAGTTTATATTTTTAAAAACTACCTGTTTAAATTACAGTAAAACTGTAAGCTCTTTTATGGCAAGAAGACTTTTTCTCATCTTTTTATCCTTCCCAGAGCCCAATTTAGTGTCTTTCAGGGAGGGCTCAAAAAACCTACTGCTCTGCTCCGTGGTGCCTGCATTTATGAACCCAGCCAGAAGAAGCCCCCAGGTCATCCCTGCAGGACTCTTGGATGAAGGAAAGGAGTGAAGGCAGAATCTTGAGATGATTCTTATTCCATTCAGCAGTACTTTGCATTCACGGGCCAAAGTAAGTTATGGAGCCAAGCCTGCTTCCATTGAGGGTGAAGTGTCTAATCTTCCAAAGGGAGAAACCCAGTAGCAGGGAATATTTTATACAAATAATACAAATTTAACTCCTAGGTATATACCCAAAGGAATAAAAAACAGATAAGCACATACACATGCATGGCTGTTCATAGCAGCACTATTCACAGAACATGGCCAAAACATGTGGTAACAATCTAAATGTTCATTAATGGATGAACGGATAAACTGATTTTGATAAACACTCAGTGCAATATTTTCAGCCATATAAAAAAAGGAAGTAGTGATACATGCTACAACATGAACAAAGTTCAGAAACAAAAACACTATGGCAGGTAAGAAGCAGCAGAAACCAAAGGTCTCCATTTATATGAAATGTCCAGAATAGGTAAATCTGCAGGGAGAAAATGCAGACAGGTGATAGCCAGAGACTAGTGATGTGGGGGAATGGGAAGTGACTACTTAATGGTCATGGGGCTTCTTTTTGGGGTGATAAAATGCTCTGGAACTAGATAGAAGTGGCTACACCACATCATGTATGTACTAAGTGCCACTGAATTGTTCGCTTTAAAAATGGTTAATTTTACGTTATGTGAACTTCACTTCAAAAAATCTATATAAATAAAAAAACTGAGTCCAGGACTCATTGGTTTCCGCCTTTCTCACCTACCCAGAAAAACTAGGATGACAATGTTCAATAAAAAATAGGAGTAAATCGAAACTAACTCCCACCTAGCTTGCTAAGTCTCCTAATAAAATCCCTCTGCTTAATGGAAAATAATAATAACAGTAGATCTAAACAGACAGCATAGACCACCACCACCAGGTGAACAGCTACACTGACTCCACAGCCAGCTACTGGCTAGTGAAACTTGTTGCAGGCTGGCTTCCTTTCTGCAATGCCCAATTCCAGCTCAGGCTGTGTCTGGCTGATGTACAGGGCAGTTCCAAATGAACTACTCTTCTCAGAAACAAATCCTATTCTACTTGTCCCAAGTTTCTTCTTCCAATTTCTTAAAAATCAGTATTACCAACAAGCTTAATTAACAAGCAGAGGCCCCCCTCATGCCCAAATGCTCTCATGTAAAAAGATGGTATACAGGCACTTGCTATATACAGCTTTATGAAGCATGTGTTATAAAAGTATCTCACCCATCCAGCTTTTTAATACCCTTCAATTCAATCCCATAAAATCCCAGCAATATTTAAGTGCTAAAGGTGACTTTCACTATGATATTTATTATTGGATAATGAAAAATGGAACAGAGAGCCTTCAAAACCCCAGGCAATGGAGTGAACCACATCTTTTCTAAGTTTTTAATAATAGGGCCACCATTTCTTTTCCTGGATATTACACAGATCTCCAGTGTCCCTTTTGAGATTCCCTCTTGGACACATGAGTTTTCTTAAAAATTTTACATCTTTGTGATGAAACCCCCTATCAGTTGAAGAAAAGTCAGTTCATTAAATATATGGTTCTGCCTTCTCCATTCAACTGAAACTTTTTAGGACAACCTTGAACTTCCCATATGACCAAGAGTCCCCTAATATGCCTGGCCTCACCCAGTATAGATTGTTATCAGAACACACTGGGAATTCCATGTCACTATTTCCAATGCTGGGTCCCCACCGGGTGCTGTGTTAGGTTGCCATTTTACCAGCTAATATGCTTTTGTGCCATTTAGTGCTCTGTATGTCTGTGACCACATCAGACTATGATATCTCTCAGAACAGCAATTTGCCTGATTTATCTTTCTTATCTCTGGCATCCAGCACAGTGTCTGGTACATTATAGATGTTAACAGATATGTCTAAACACAGTAATAGTTAACCAACTCTGGGAAAGCTATTACAGAGCAGAAAGGGAAGTCTAAGACCATCTTTCTCAACTATCCCAACATACAGTGGAGGGCATGTGACAAATGCAGTCCCCTTTCTAAAATCTCATAGGTACCAATGGTATAATTGTTAGCCAATGGTGGCACCTTGGAAAATGCCATCAGCACTGTCTGAAGGGCTTGTGAAACACTGCATTTTCCTGGATCCTACCTCAGACATTTTAAATAGGAATTTCTAACTCCAAGAGCAGAGTCCTGAATCTGCCTTTTAGCAAGCACACGAATTATTCTAATGTATACGTGAGGGTGAGCATCACCATTTTAGAATATCTACAGCAAGGACGTGATGATTCTTGCTTCCAGTTCCTTGCAGAATGGAGGAAACTGCCAGTGCCTGGTAGCCCCCCATCATGGATATGGCCACAGAGAGTGTGGAAGACTCATAGTACACAAAATGGAATCTGTAATTCAACAGAGCCTTCATCATCATGGGTCAGTTTCCTTAGACCCAAGGAGAAGTTAAACAGTGCAGAAGAAAACTATGTGGCATTGGGGCAGAACTAATCATTTGGGAATTGGGACATTATTTGGTTAACTATCCTCCTCTGAATAATCTTGATTCCCCACTACTCTGTCAGAGAGTGGGGTTCCCAATTATTCTTATTCTAACTTCACTACACAATAAGCCTCCAGAAGATGCATGTCTTTTCCTCAGAAGAGCCTATGTTTTAGGCTTTCTAAACACTGCCTGTTTACTCATAACATAGTTAAGAAATAATTAGCATCAACTGTAGAGCAATGAGCTGCTTAAATCAGCCATCTCTTTCCTAATTAATGGGCAACAATTCCCAACCCTGTTAATTTACAACATGTTAACATAACTCTAGCTACTCCCTTGCTGTTGTGCCTAGCTTGAGGTGACATCAAAGGGAAACAAGAGCATTTGGTGTTCGTGCGTGCATGCATTTCAGATGGAGAGGCAGGCACGTAGAAAGGGAAAGTAGACTTTTATCTGAAAAGAGTACGCACAGCTCTCACCTTGGTCACAAGGCAGAAAATGAAAGAACTTTCATTTGTTCCTATACATGGGTGAACAAAAACCCCAAGAATCTTGGACACTGATACTAAGAAAAGCCAATATAAGACTAAGGAGGGAAAATACATAATTTAAAGTAGTGCTTTTCAACCTTTAATATGCTGACGAATCACCAAATATCTTACTAAAACACAAATTCTGATTCAGTAGGTATGTAGAATAGTGAGGGATTCTGTACTTCTAACAATCTCAGTGTTAAGTCAGTGCTGCTGGTCTGAGGACCAGACTTTGAGTAGCAGGGAATCAGAGTAAGTAAGGACTACTAGGAGCAATTGGTGTCGTGCTGCGATTCTCAGACTTTTGTGTGCATCAGAATCACTTGGAGAGTGTGCTTAACCACAGATAACTGGGTCTCACACAGAGTGTCCAATTTAGGAAATCTAGAGTGACCCTGAGAATGTGCAGTTCTAATAAGCTGTCAGGTGATGTCAATGCTACTGGTTCAAGAACCACACTTGAGAACCACTGGTGTAGGAGACGGACACTAGACTTGGAATCAGGTGAAACTGGATTCAAATTGTCACACTGTGCTAACTTGCTTAGTGACTTTGGCAAGCTACTTCATATCACTAGACCTCAATGGTGATAATAATAGCTATTAGTTGGTTCATTGGTTTTGGTAAGGGTTAAATGAGATAATGTATATGATATATATACTACAATTTGTTAAGCCCTCAAAAGTGGACACTATTGAACTTCCTTCCTATGGTTAAAGTTAGCCAGATAGAGAACGGCTGAATGATAAGAATATCCCAGCATGTGACTTCTCTATAAAAGGCTTCACGTCAAAACCCAGTTTTGTCCAGGGTTCAAAATAATCACGAACCTGCATTGGGCCTCTTTGTCTTGCCACCTCTGATCTACCTCTGACACAGACTGCTATGTAATCCTAATAGGTTGGTTTAGATTTAACCATGGTGGCTTATACCTGTAATTGTGGTACTTCGGAAGGTTAAGGTGAGAGGACTGCTTGAGGTGAGGAGTTTGAGATCAGCCTGGGCAACACAGTGAGACCCCCCTCCACCGACCCCAATCTCTAAAATAAATAAATAAATAAAAATTCACTGGGTATGGTGGCATGTGCCTGTAGTCCTAGCTACTGATCCTTTTCTTAAGGATCACTTGAGCCCAGGTGCTAGAGGTTATAGTGAGCCATAATCACACCAGTGTACCCCAGCCTGGGCAACAGAGAAGGACACTGACCCTCAGAAAAAAATAAAATAAAATTTAAACAATCAATTCTCATAATAAGGAAGGCAGTACTGAAGGTATGACTGGAACTGGATATTGAACAAGATGGTTTCTGTCCTCAAAAAATTTACAGTCTAATAGAGAAGAGGAAATTCAGTCCAAAGTAGCATGCATTAAAGGGCCTGTTATTTGTTAGAAACCTATAGGGAACATATAAGACAGAAAATATAGTAAGAAGCTCTAGTGAAGACTAAGAAGGAGATTATCCACAAATAGTAAAGATAACCAGAAAATTAAAAATATTGGCCATGTCTGCTATCAATATCTAAAAGAGTCTGTATAGGAATAATTATTCCTCTGTAGACATGCAGGTCAAAAGAGTAGCCTTACTTCAAAACAACCACCAATTAAATATGCTCCTGCTAATAAAATCGCTTTGCTGAAATAATTTATATTTAGGAGCCAGCCTTTTAGTTAGAGAGTACTGAGGAATAGCCATTTGTATATAAGCTCATGGGTTTCAACTTTCTTGTGTATAGGAATCAACTGGAATCTTCATTGAACATTCAAATTCTTGGCCACATGCTCCAGAGATGCTGATTCTGAAGTTCGCGATGAGACTAGAAACCTACTCCTCCCTTCCTTTTTAAGACAGAACTTCTCCAGTCTGCGTCAGAGAAAAATGTGGCTTTTCCCCATGCTGCTTGTGCTAGCCCTTCTATTCAAATGGAATTTTCCAGTAGATTTTCTCCAAAACCAACTTATAAAATATTTTTGTAACTAAACCAGCTCTATAAAAACAGCCTTAAAATTATAATTGCAATCATAATAGCTAATACTCCTTGCACTTGCTACGTGCCAAGCTATAAACTAAGAAATTTTATTTACATGCAATACTTCCTTTAACTTTCTCACAGACCCTATGAATTAGGACTTTTTATTAACCACAGTTTTTAGAGAAAAGTCCAGTGAGGTTAAGCAACATACCCTAGATTATATGGTCACATTACATACTTATAAGTAATGTTGCAGGAACTAGAAGCCAACCTTTTTAACCCCCAAACTCACTGTCCTAAAATTAGCTATTTTTTTGTCCAAACACACAATAGGCAGTATCTCACTGGTTATCAGTAGTGATCGCACATGGCTTTACTTCTGAGGGCAACATTTTGAAAAGGATATTGAGTGGAGTAAAGGCTTAATAAGAAATAAAAACAGAAGGGATTGCAAAGAGGGGAGCAGAGGCATAAAGATGAGGAAGCTCAGAAGAGGCCTGCTTGCTCTGCTTGCTGCTATATTTTCTTTTTACACAACCTCATCTTATCTCTTATTGTCCTGACTTCCGCCTCTGCATCTCAGATCAATGCTGCCTGTGATTCACCTGACACCTTACAGGTAGATTCATGCAACTTAAGCCAAAACTGATTACAAATTGAACTTTTTGTAAATCAAATCTTATTCCTCTCTTAACTCATTACCATTTCACTTTAAGTTGATATTCAATGTGCAATTTAAAGTTTCTCTTCTCTCAGTCATCTGCCAAGTGTCTAATAATCTGCGACTGAATAGTGAAATACACTAACAAGATAAATTCATCATTTTCCCCACCTCTCCTTCCTTTATGTACACAGAAACTCAAAGCGTACATATTTTATACATCAAAATGTTTATGTAGTGGATTTTCTTAAAAGGAACAGTAACTTAAGCATGCACTTGGTTCTACTCAAAAGGCCATAATGAACGAAGATGCAAAGCCTAGTCTAGGCCGGACTGCTACTGTAAGGTTCTCCTTATTACCTATCCTGTCTTAAGAAAAATAGAATGTATTTATGAAATGCTATAAAGGACTCCAAGAGGGCATCAAATTTCTTAAGAAGTAGAAGAGGGAAGTCACATTTAACTTCTTTTCTTAATACTACACACTTTGAACCCCTAAGAGAATGCCTGCTCTGTTAAAGTGTTTCATTCTCTTACTGGGAAAAATAATTCAGTTCATCCATCATTCTCTTGAACAGCCAATCTAACCTGAAAGCCTGACTTCCCAGACTCAAGCTACTTTCAAAACTATTTAT
Organism: Plecturocebus donacophilus; assembly: GCA_004027715.1. Lineage (NCBI taxonomy): Eukaryota > Metazoa > Chordata > Mammalia > Primates > Pitheciidae > Plecturocebus > Plecturocebus donacophilus. The sequence goes on from PVKP010002337.1 coordinate 105,719, forward strand.
CTTTCTCCATGGCATATAGGCCAAAGTTCCTTCCACCACTCATGTCTCCCCACTGATGCTCAAGCAGAAACATAGTATCTTTGGAAAAGAGCAATTTAAAGACAAAGCAAACATAGCAATTTTAAATAAGACTAACTCTCAATTTTGTGCCTGTGGAGTAGCATGGTGATTATGTGTGCTAATGGGATCTATTGATTTTATAAGCATGAAAGAAAAAAACACACTTTGTGGTCATTGTCAAAGCTCGGTTATTCATACAATGGAGAAGACCTGGATGGATGTGTGATCCCAAATGATGACTAATCAAAGCATGTTTTCTACATATTCTGGATGGTGGTCTTTTATGCAACAAATTGGCTTGAATTAGCCTGGGCTGCTGTAGCATGAATTTGTATTCCCTGACAAAGTAAATAGCATTTAGTGTGTAGCTGGGAGGAATGAGGGTAGTGGCAAGAGGTGAGGTCTCCATGGGAAGTATTTTATGGGTGCCAGGCCCTGGGAACATAGTAGTTAAAACTCAAATATAGCCCTGCTCTCAAGGCATTAACTTTCTGGTTCGATGTCTGCCCATGTCTTCTTTTACTTTGATCCTAACATTCCTTATGAGTTGAACAGAAGTTTCCTAAAGGGAAGGAATCTCTGCAAAAGCATGATTACTGTGGACCTGAAGGAGTGAAGATTTGACTTGCCTTTTCTCAGGGGTTATCAAACAGGTCAGATTATTTCACATTCAGGATGTTCTTTGTTTATTCCAGTATTGATTATCCACAGTGAGGTCTCCATGGGAGTATTTTATTGATAAAATACAGTAATCATGCTTTTGCAGAGATTCCTTCCCTTTAAGAAATTCCATTCAATCCATAAGGCATGTTAGGGTCAAAGTAAAAGAAGACATGGGCAGACATCGAACCGGAAAGTTAATGCCATGAGAGCAGGGCTGTATTTGGGTTTTAGCGACTATGTTCCCAGGGCCTGGCACCCATAAGATGCTGTGAATCAAATTAATTCATCTGCAAACTCAGTTCCCAGCTGAACGTCTGTCTTGATAAATCCCTCATTCTATTCCACTTACCACCACACTGACAGTTCTTGCCCATTTTTCTAATATCTGGCTTCCAAGGCCCTTTATGTCAGCTTTTCCATCTTCTATGATGCATCCACATCTGAATTTATTGGTAATGACCCACTAACTTTGCAAAGCCCTCATTTCCATGCTTTCCATGCTACCCTTTGCAACTTCTGTCTAGCACAGCATATAACTCCATGGGCAGACTTAAATAGGTGAGGTCAAGCATAGATAATGCTCCCTCAGAAATAAGCAGGGCCCAGAGGCACTTAAGACACAACCAGGCAGAGACTAGTGTCCAGGGTAACTGAGTCAGGCAGAGAGGTGGACAATACACAGTTGGGAAAAGCATGATAATTTTGTATGTGTTATTTGCTCCTCAGGCCCAAGCCGACTCTTACTCTGTTGCCAGTTAACCTATAAGGTGTATATTCTCATTTATTTTTACAATGACAAAAACAGTTCTGGTGTCCAGACAAAAGGAGGTTTTTTGTTTTGTTTTGTTTTGTTTGAGTACCTATGCCTAAGATCATTAAAAATCACAACACCCAGGCTGGGTGAGGTGGCTCACAATTATAATCCCAGCACTTTGAGAGGCCGAGGCGGGTGGATCACTTGAGGTCAGGAGTTCAAGACCAGTCCAGCCAACATGGTGAAACCCTGTCTCTACTAAAAATACAAAACTTATCCAGGTATAGTGGCATGTGCCTGTGGTCTCAGCTACTATGGCAGCTGAGGCAGGAGAATAGCTTGAACGTGGGAGGCAGAGGTTGCAGTGAGCCAAGATCGTGCCACTGCACTCCAGCCTTGGTGACACAGGAAGACTTTGTCTCAAAACAACAAAACAAAAATACAACATCCAGTGCTAGGTTAAGAAGCAAGCCCTTATAAGCATGGCCACTGTCTGAGCCTGTGCAGATGATGTACCACTGCAGTGCAAGTCAGCCTTGCAGTCCGTGAAGGGACCCCACCTCTGTGTTCAGAGACCCTTTGTGCTTTTGAATTTATTGTGCCTCTCCAAAAAGGGATAGAGAATGAGGCTCTTCCCTCTAAATCCCAATATTTCCTGAGCCTCCCTGTGCCGCAAGTGGGGGATAGGTGCCTAGTGTTATCAGCCCCTCTTTCTGATATCCACAGAGAAGGGAAATGTCCCCCCAATCTGCATAAACTACAGAATGCATGGACCCTGCCACCTTTCACTGCCACTGAAGCTTTTTTTTTTTAATGTGAATGTCTCTCCAACAGATCCCTTCCTTGGCCAATCACATTCCCTCCTGGAAGGAGATATGGAATAGCTCTTTATATGTGAGTCAAAGAAAAAGTAAAGGGGCAGCTGAGGATAAGCATAGTGCATTAGACCACATATTGGTGCGGGTTTGTACAAGTCATCCCCTGCTTTCCCTAGAATGTGAGCTACCATCTACTCTCTCAATCCTCCATGCTAGGTACCACAAACAATCTCAAGCTACCACTCCCAAAGGTAGGTTGAACTTCAACACAGTTTCATCCATCCTCCTGTCCCCATTCCTGCTACATTTGCCCTCTTATTTGCCACACAAAATGACCTCAGAGCTCAGAGGGAATAAAGCCTTCTATTTCTCTAGGACTTAGAAATTCCACTAAAGAAACATAAACCTATTGATTCCAAATAAAAATCAGCATGCTCTGATGCCTTTGCTCCCTTGGGCCACATGTGATGGGTCCTTAGGCAGAAGGAGAGGAGAAAGAATGTTCAGTTAACTTCAAACCCACAGGGAGGTGGGGAGAGGCACAGAAATGAGTGGCTCTGAGACATGGAAATACTATGCCAGTGGAAACAGCTTCTTGTTTTGTTTGAAACCATGGACTCAGGAGGACTACCAACCTACAGGCAACTTCACATCAAAGCAGGAGATGGGTTCTATTATTTACAGTTTTGTGTGCCCTGTCTCCACATCAAAGCTTCTGTGATGGTATGACTATGAAAAAGCACTTATCAAACAATTTTGGCTTTTGCTGATAGCAGGAAAATAGGCTAGCTCCAACATACCCACACAGAGCATGCAGAGAGAAAGACAGAGAAGACACAAGCCAGGCAGAGGGTAATCTGCTGGGACTCACTGACCGAACTGGGACAACAGCAGATGAAGAGGGTGCAGAGGGGTCCCAAAAGAAATGATAGGAGATAAGCACCAAAGCAGAAATAACAACAGCCATCCTGTATTTTCAACTCTTTAGTCTCAACCCTCTACAGGTGTCTTAAACAGCCTTACATCCCTCCTTAGCTAGTAGTCATAGCTGTCATCACCACCACCTGTCATTTATTGTGCATACTCGATGTGCCAGACACTGCACCAAGCATTATCTCATTTGATACTCAACAGTACCCTTCCAGAGTCAGATTAATACTATCCCCATTTTACAGCTATGGACACTAACATTTCCAGAACTCAAGATACTCAACCAAAATAACACCATTAATAAGAGGTAGAGCCAGGACTAGAACTCAGGTCTTCCTGAAGCCAGGGTGGGAGCTCTTAAAATCATATCAAATGTCTTGAAAATAACAGCCATCTGAGTCCAAGCCCATTCCTACAGCACCTGGAAGTGTTGACTAAGCCAACTCAGCTTCCCCAAAGCATGTGATAAAGCAAACACACTTAAAAGAAAAAAAAAAAAAGTTGGTGTTGTGTATGTGCGCACACGCATGCTTAATTTTGAAAAAAGTGTGTGCTAGTGAATTGAGGTGCCTCCTCCTTAACATTACAAAATAGTTTAAAGTAAACCTTGTATTAAAGTCAACATACATAAGGTTCATAAACCATAACGGTACAGCTTGATAAACTTTCAAAGATGAGTATTCATGTCCATGATTAAAAACTAAATAAACGAACAAAACACACACATATTAGGCCAGGCACTGTGGCTCACACCTGTAATCCCAGCACTTTGGGAGGCCAAGGCAGTTGGATCATTGTAGGTCAGGAGTTCAAGTCTAGCCTGGCCAACATGGTGAAACCTCATCTCTACTAAAAATACAAAAATTAGCCAGGTGTGGTGGCATGCACCTTTAATCCCAGTTACTCGGGAAGCTGGGGCAGGAGAATCACTTAAACCTTGGAGTTGGAGGTTGCAGTGAGCCTGAGCCAAGACCATGCAACTGCACTCCAGCCTGGGTGACAGAGCAAGACTCTATCAAAACGAAAAACAAACAAAAACAAAACAAAACAAAAAACCAGAACATTAGTAACACCTCAGAAACCCTCCTCATATGTCCTCTCTCCCAAAAATAACCACAGGGCTTTTCTATTTAACATTGATTAGTTCTATTTTTAAATGTTATATAAACAGGGACATACAGTATTTATTCTTTTTTATCTCAACACTCTATGACTTTTTGTGGCTCAATACTCTATAAGATTAATTCATCTTGTTGCTTGCTTATAGCAGTAATTCATTCAATCTCATTACCATATGTTATTCCATTGGATGAATTATTCTACAATTATTTGTCAATTTTGCTGTTGACAAATATGTGAATTGGTTCCAGATTGTGGCTTTTATTGCTATGACCTTTCTTGTACATGTATTTTGGTGCACATATGTATGTATTTCTGTGTGATATTATACATAAGAGTATAATTGTTGGGTCAGGGTGTGTTTATATTCAGCTTTAGTAGACACTACCAGTTTCCAAAGTGGTTATAACAAGTTACATCCTTTGCAGTACTGTATGAAAGTTCCAGTTTCCTCACCTTCTTGTCAACACTTGGTATTGTCTATCTTTTCATTTTAGCTAATATGTTGTTATAAAAAGACATCTCAAGTGATATAATTTTTCATTTCCTGATGACAAAGGAAACTTAGCTAGTTTCAAATGTTTATTGCTCATTTAGATATCTTCTTTGGTAAAATGTCTGTTCAAATCTTCTGCCCTTCTTTTTAAGTTGTCAGTCTTTTTCTTAAAAATTTATAGGTATTCTTTATATAGTTTAGATATGAGTACTCTGCCAGATACACACATTGCAACCATCTTCTCTCATTAAATTCTATGACTTTTCATTTTTATATAATGCTTTTCTTAAATAATTCTTTATTTCACTGAAGTCTAATATATCAATATTTTCCTTTATAGTCAAAATATTTTGGAGGCCTACATAAGAAATCATACAAAAGTCATGAAGATAATATCTTATGCTTTTCTTGAAAAGCTTTATAGTTTTAAGTTTTATATTCATATCTGCAATCCAGGAGAAATGTGTTTCTTGTGGGAATAAAAGGAGTCAAAACTATTATTTTTTAATATTAGGATATTCAATAGAACTAGTCATATTTTTTAAAAGCTCACACTTTTATCACTGCATTTCAGTGTTACCCTTTGTTATAAATCAAGCAACCAAAACTAGGTGGGTGTGGTGGCATGTACCTGGGAAGCTTAGATGGGAGGATTGCTTGATCCTGGGAGGTTGAAGCTGCAGTGAGCTATGATCATGCCACTTCACTCCAGCCTAGGCAACAGAGCAAGACCCCATCTCAAAAGAAAAACAAAAAAATCAAGCAATTTTATTTACACACACACACACACACACACCGCTGTGTGTTTTATATATATGGATCTACTTCTGGACTTTTATTCTATTCCACTGCTCTACTTTTCTATCTTTGTGTGAATACCAAACTTCCTTATTTACTGCAGCTTTAAATAAGTCTTGATGTCTAGTAATATCTCCAACTTTTTGTTTCAAAGATTCTCTTACCTATTTTTGACCCTTCACATTTCTCTATAAATTTTAGAATCAGCTTGTCAAATTCCACAGAAAATGTCCATTGGAATTTCTGTTGGGATTGTTTTGAATCAATAGATGAGAGTGGGGGAAAATAATCATGTTTATAAAATTAAGTCTTTCTATAAACCATAAACATGGTTTTCTCTTTAATTAGGCCACCTTGAAATTTTTTCAAGAATACTTTGTAGTCTTCTATATTGAGGCTTTGCTCAGCATTTATGACTTGATTTGTTGTCTTACTACATCGTTTAAATATTTATCACATATTACTTGATGCTATTATACATACAACTATTTTTTAAATTGCATTTTAGTTTTGGGGTACATGTGAAGAACATGTAAGATGGTTGCATGGTACACACACGGCAGTGTGGTTTGCTGCCTTCCTCCCCATCACCTATATCTGGCATTTCTCCCCATGTTATCCCTCCCCAACTCCCACCCCCCGCTGTCCCTCCCCAATTTCCCCCCCACAGACCCCAGTGTGTCATACTCCCCTCTCTGTGTCCATGTGTTCTCATTGTTCAACACCCACCTATGAGTGAGAACATGCGGTGTTTGATTTTCTGTTCTTGTACCAGTTTGCTGAGAATGATGGTTTCCAGGTTCATCCATGTCCCTATAAAAGACACGAACTCATCATTTTTTATGGCTGCATAGTATTCCATGGTGTATGTGTGCCACATTTTCCCTGTCCAGTCTATCACTGATGGGCATTTGGGTTGGTTCCAAGTCTTTGCCATTGTAAACAGTGCTGCAGTGAACATTCGTGTGTATGTGTCCTTATAGTAGAACAATTTATAATCCTTTGGATATATACCCAGTAATGGGATTGCTGGGTCAAATGGAATTTCTATTTCTAGGTCTTTGAGGAATCACCACACTGTCTTCCACAATGGTTGAACTAATTTACACTCCCACCAACAGTGTAAAAGTGTTCCTATTTCTCCACATCCTCTCCAGCATCTGTTGTCTCCAGATTTTTTAATGATCGCCATTCTAACTGGCATGTGATGGTATCTCAATGTAGTTTTGATTTGCATTTCTCTAATGACTAGTGATGATGAGCATTTTTTCATATGTTTGTTGGCCTCATCAATGTCTTCTTTTGTAAAGTATCTGTTCATATCCTTTGCCCAGTTGGTTTTCTCTTTACTTAGGCCACCTTGAAATTTTTTCAAGAATACTCTGTAGTCTTCTATATTGAGGCTTTACTCAGTATTTATGACTTGATTTGTTGTATTACTATATCATTTACATATTTATCACATATTACATATAACTATAACTATTTTATATTTGGCCAAATGCAGTGGCTCACGCCTGTAATCCTAGCACTTTGGGAGACTGAGGCGGAGAGATTACCTGAGCTCAGGAGTTCAGCCTGGGCAACAAGGTGAAACCCCGTCTCTACTAAAATACAAAAACTTAGCCGGGCATGGCGGCGTGCACCTGTAGTCCTAGCTATGCAGGAGGCTGAGGCAGGAAAATTTCTTGAACCTGGGAGGCTGAAGTTGCAGTGAGCCGAGATTATGCCACTGCACTACAGCCTGGGCAACAAAGCAAGACTCTGGCTCAAAAACAACAACAACAACAACAACAACAAAATGACAAAAACTATTTGATATTTATTTTCTGTTACATTGTCTAAAAATAATACTTTTATACATTGACATTATATCCAGTGACCTTGCCATATTCACTTATTAATTCTAGGAGTTTATTTACAGACTCTTTTGAATTTTCCACAGACAGTTATGTTATTTCTTTCCCTCCAATCCTTATACATTTCATTTCTTTCTTGCATTTTGCACTAACTAAAACCTTCATTATAATGCTGAATAAAAGAGGTGTTAGTAGGCATCCTTATCTAATCTTAGATTGCTAATCTAAGGAGGGAAACTTTTAAGATTTCACCATTAAGTGTGAAGTTTGCTGTAGGTTTTTGGCTTTTTAAAAACTGTATTTTATCTCATTAAGGAAGTTATCTAGTTGGCTAAGAGTTATTATCATGAATGGGTAGTGAGTGTTATCAAATACTTGCTCTGCATCAATTATCACATGATTTTCTCCTTTATTACATAATTGTGGTAAATTACATTTGATTTTTGAATGTTAAAGTGACCTTGCATTCCTAAAATAAACCCAGTTTGGTTGTAATTATGCTATCTTTATATTTTATTGGATTTAATTGGCTAATGTCTTAAGGACTTTTGCATCTACGTTCATAAAAGGATTAATCTGTAATTCTTATTTCTTATAATGTCATTCTCAAGTTTTATGTCAAAGTGATGCTGCCCTCATAATCAGCTAGAAAGTCTTCTTTCTTTCCCTATTGTCTAACAGAATTTCCGTAAGATCTCTGTTAAGTTTTCCTTAACATTTGAAAGAATTCACTGGTGAGGCCTTTTGGGCCTGGTGACTTCGTGGTGGGAAGACATTTAATCACAGATTCCTTTCATTTGATAAATACTGGACTCTTCAAGTTTTCAATATTCCAAAATATTTCAGCAGTTGCTCTAGGAAACTGTGACGTTTGACTCCTAGAAGTCCTGGGAAAATGCTGTGAAATGTTTCACTGGTCAGATTCCACCTATGATTCTCCTTCCAGAGCACTGGCCTTCTAAATTAAGATCTCTTTGATCCTCATCCTGTCTACACATTACCTCTCTAGTGAATACAAGATATTTTTATCATTTAAAAAGAGAGAATAAAGATAATCCCTGTCCTCATAGCAGGGTGATTTATTGAAAATTTAACATATAGGATAATCTATTAAGACATTAAATTGTGTCTTTTTACTCAATATTCCAGACTCATCAGGCTAAAACAAAAGCTAAGTCGCAATTCCCCACATAAACCCTTCCAGACATCCAGCCAGGCCTTTGTTTCCAAGGCCTGGACTCTTTCCTACAATGGGGACTTAACAGCTTTTTTGTTACTTTGCTTTGGAGCCAGAGCAAGAAGAGAAAGAGGCTTATTCCTGGAAGCCAATACTACAGTCATTTTTGCTTCTCTATAATCTAGATCTATCCAGGGAATTAAGCCAGGTTGTCTGAGTTTTGGTGTTCTTGCTGAAAAGAAAAGAGTCCAAATCCTTCAGGTTTTATCTGATAGCAGTAATGAGGGTGGTAGTTCTCAGCCTGATAAGCAATACCTGAGTGGCAGAAACTCAAATGGTAGAGCCTGTATAAACTGTGAACAAAGCTGGTAGCCTTGAGAACCCCAAAGAAGACATGCACCAGCCTAAGTCAACACAGAGAATAAAAACACCTTCAGAATTAGCCTCCTCTTCCTCTGAAGAGACCACGCAGACAAGGGCCAGGTATAGAAGACCATTCCCAAATGAAGTGAAAGACATTTTCTATTCTTCCCTACATTGTAAAATCCAGCATTTTTACATAGCCCAAGGGTATCAGAGGTATGCAAATCACAGCGACTCCATCCTGAATAGGGCTGGGTAAAATGAGGCCAAGATCTGTTGAGCTGCATCCCCAGGAAGTCAGGCATTCTAAGTTACAAAATGAGATAGGAGGTCACAAAGATACAGGTGACAAAGCCCCACTGATAAAACAGAATGCAATGAAGAAGCTAGCCAAAACCTGCCAAAACCAAGATGGCAACAAAAGTGACCTCTGGTATACTCACTGCTCATTACATGCTAATTATAATGTATTAGCATGCTAAGAGACATTCCCACCAGTACCATGACAGTTCACAAATGCCATGGCAACATCTGGAAGTTACCCTATATCATCTAAAAGGAAGAGGAACTCTTAGTTCCAGAAATTCCCTGCCCCTTTCCTAGAAAAGTCATAAATAATCCACCCCTTATTTAGTGTATAATCAAGAAATAACCATAAAAATAGCCACCGGGCAGCCCCTGCTGCTGCTCTGCCTATGGAGTAGCCATCCTTTGGTTTCCTTACTTCCTTAAACTTGATTTCACTTTATTCTGTGAACTCGCCCCAAAATTATTTCTTGCATGACATCCAAGAATCCTCCCTTGGTGTCTGGATCCAGACCCCTTTCTGGTAACAAAGCCATAGGGGAGAGAACCAAAAAGAATCGCTGAGATGAAATAAGCCTACCGATTAAGGGCTCGAGCTCCTGATTTCTTTTCATTTTTCAATAGAAAAACTGTTTAATATGGCTTATCTTTTACCCACCCAAGTGTTGTAGAACAAGACAAACTTATGCTCAAATCCCTTCTAGTCTTGCTCTTGGGCTATTTGGACCAGAGTCAGTGTAGAGACCCACTAAGAAATTCATTTTCTGAGTAGGTTTTTGGTAAGAGCAGTTACTTCATAGTTTCAGAGACAGTTTGGCTGGCCTTGGCCTCCCTCTTCCCCAGTGGTAATTCCACCCAAAGGATAGAAAATGTCCCTCAAAGCTCCAGTGTGCAGGAGCTTCAGGCCCACCAGGACGTTCCCTTAAAATGACTGTTGGAAGAGGAGCCACGAGAATATCCTATGAAGTGCAGAGAGTACATCTGCTTTGATTGGACATTTTGTGGGCTGTTCTGACTTAGTAATCACTTACTGATTTCAGCTTAGTTGAAATAAATGTCAACCCAGTGCCAGGCACTGTGTTAGGTACCAATAAGCAGGGACAGATAATGCATGGTTCTGGTCTTGGGGCATTTATGACTTAGCAGGGGACATAGACATAAATGGCTGAGCTACAGGAAGACACATGCTAGGAAGGGAGGTAAACAAGAGTGCTATGAAAGCATCAAAAAGGGGGTAATCACCTCCACCGTAAATGTCCCCTTACTCCTCTTTCCTCGTCTCCTCCAGCCAGAGAAGATCTGGCAGAAGATGCTAGAGGAAGAGTATAAGCTCTCACAGCTGGAAGTCATTAATCCCGTAGCAGTGACAGGAGAGGCCAGCAGAATGTTGAACACATAAGGTGGGTCCAGAATGCAGTTGCCAAGTGCAGGTGCCATCTGGAACCAGGAAAGCAGATCTGGGAAGCTGGAATAAAACCTGAAGCAAAAGCCCTCTTCATTAGTTAGCCCTCCACAGGCCTTGTCCAGGGAAAGATTGAGAACCATTGACAAGTGGCCGTGATCCAGCTACCCTGGAACTGCCTTCAACACCTGCATCACGGCTTCCCCACAAGGCAGCAAGAGAGCCTGCAAGACATTGTGCCAGGCACTATGATGGTTATAAGAATGGGGAAAACTCAGCACCTACCCTAAAAGAACTAGCCATATTTATATAGATAGGAACATTAAAAGATAATATGTTGGTGAAAATGTGGGAGGAAACACTGGGCCAAGATGATCAGGAAGGGCTCCCTTGTCAGTGACTTCTGCACAGGGCCCTGAAGATGGTTGGAACTCAAGTAAGTGGAAAAAAGGGAGGATCATTTTAAAAAGCACTAGTGCTGGGGGAGTGTAAAGGAAACATGGAGACTCTAAATTCAAAAAAGGTAGAAGGGTATGAGTGAGATAAGGCAAGCAAAAACATTGGGTGTAGATTATGAAGGAGCTTTAATCCCATGCTGTGGAGTTTGGCCTGAATCCTGTAAGCAATGAGGAGTCACTGGCGGATTTTGATCAGAGAAAGGACTGAATAAAAGCAAATTCTGTCACATAACACTTCTTCCTGAAAAACATCCCTCCCTGACCAATGAAGGCCATTCACTTGGAAGATGTCAAAGCCCAGCCTCATTCCAGGTTATAAATTTATCTGCTAACGACTGAGAACCAAATCCGCTTGAGAAAGTTTGAGTCTCTCTGATGTATTTATTTCCCAGTCAAAAATTTAAGGCACTAACGACAGTAAAGAAAGAAGCAAGCTGAGGTTGAATGGGCTCGTGATGCATAGGGAGTCCTGGAAGTGCAGAAAACACATTAAACTGCAGCAAAATCAAAGGATAATACCAGAGTCTAAACTCTGTCAATCTGTCATCCTTCACCAGGTCAAGCGTCTACTACTTGGCTGGCTTCCATCTCCACTGGCACCTGCATCCAAACCACTGTGCACTGCTGTGCCTTGTAATTAACAGTAAAAGCACACGCATGCACTGCCAGAGGAGAGAGGCCAAACATGTGGGGAAGCATCATTTGGAAGTGCCCATTAGCGTGGCAAGGTCCATAAAGCAATGGGATTCTGCCACCACTTTGCTGAGTGACCTTCAACAAGCTCTCTTGAGGTGAGCAAGAATTGACTCACTCATTCTTTTTGTATTGACTCAGCCATGGGGAATGAGGCATCTGGCTGGAGGGAGTAGGGGAAAGGTTGCCCTTCCAAGACCCAAACTTACTTTGTTTGCTCTGGACTGAAGGAAAACCTATCGTATGCACCATCCTTCTTGACTCAGATATTCAATGTTGTTTTGCCTCGTGGTATGCGAAGGTACGATGAAAGAGAACTTAAACTGACTTTAAAACACTTATTCTGTGTTAGTTATCTCTTAAAATAAAACTTGGATTTGATAGTGAACTCTCCTAATGAATTTATATGTTCAGCTTTCTGACATTCAAATTAACACCTACATTTTCTGGAATCTGCTTAATTTCTAAAGTGAAGTCCAATTGCAATGGGAAGGCACAAAACCATTCATCCACATGGCAAACTCTAACTTACCTTTTGAAGCAAGGGTCCTCAATCCCTGTACCGGTCTGTGGCCTGTTAGGAACTAGGCTGCACAGCAGGAGGTAAGTAGAGGGCAAGCCAACATTAGTGCCTGAGTGCCGTCTCCTGTCAGATCATCAGGCATTAGATACTCATAGAAGCAGGCACTGTCCTGTGAACTCTGCATACAAGGGATCCAGGTTGCATACTCCTTATGAGAATCTAACTAATGTCTGACGATCTGAGATGGAGCAGTTTCATCCGGAAACGATCCACCTGTGCCCTGATCTGTGGAAAAACTGTCTTTCACAAAACTGGTCCCTGGGACCAAAAAGGGTAGGCACCACTGTTTTGAAGCCTAGTCAAAGGTGACCTCTGCCCCATCTTCCTCTAAACATTCATGGTAGATTAACCACTCCCTCCTTTGTGTTTACCAAAGCACTTGATAGATTATATGTTTTCTTGGACAGAGACCAAGTCTTGTTCATTTGGTGATCCCTGTGCCTGGCACCATGTCAATCACAGAGAAAGTTTTCAAAAACTGTTTGCTGCATTGATAGCAGGCTGGGTTTATTTGCACTTGATCCTATGTTCAACAACAAGAATCCCAAACACCCTTTATTGTTAAATTCATCTTTGTTTGCCAAGGAGACTTATGTGTGCTCTTAAGCTCAAGCCTGTTTCCTAAGATTCCAACACATAAATCCAACAGCTTAACGCCTTTTCACCTGGATGTCCCATAGTATCAAACTCAGCATGCCCCAACTAAACTGATTATCATTCGCCTACTTCTCTCTCTGTAGTCCATCTACATTTTGTCAATATGCCCAGTTCCTCGGCAATCTTTCACTTAACCAGACACTCAAGTTGAAATCCTGGGAGCCATCTTAAAATTTTCTTTTCTTATCCCAACATCCAACACTAATTTGGGTTGATTTTACTTTTCTAGCATTGTCATAGCTGGCCCCTCCACACCTTCCTTCTACACTGCAGGAATCCATGTCCTCGTCATCGCTTGCCTACAACACCATGTTAGCCATACTTATTTTCTTGCTCCATTTCAGACATACGGTTTTTTTAAACCTGTCTTTTTAAAATACATATAGTGAATAGCTTTCCATATCAGTGCACATAATCTTTAATCATTCCATCGTATTCCATCATATGAATGTATAATAGATTAATTTACGGGTAAAACTGTCATGGTTAGGTCTTCAGGTGGCTAAAATATTTTTTGCCTTTGCAAAGCAGTGTCATATTGGATTCTATTAGTCCCACCTTTCCCTTAAATGCAGGCTTCACTCTGTTTCTCAAGGGACTTTCTAGGACACAGACCTGATGCAATGACTCCCATCAAGAAACAAAATCTCAACTCCTAAGCCCTGTACTGAGCCCAAGAGACCTTTGTTCACATGGTTCCTAACCACCTTCCTTCCTCCTCTGCCACCACATCATGGGTGCTTTAACTCCACCTGAACTAAGCCTGACGCAGCTCCCTGAACACACCTTACTTTCTCACAACTCAGTGCTACAGCATGTCCTATTTCTTCTGCCCAGATAACCCTCCCCAACCCAGCCCACCATTAGTTCTCAGCAAACCTCTACTGATGTGTTGACTCTACTTCAGTATAGCTGCCTTCTCAGCTTCCTGACCCTGCCAGGGAGAATCAGTGCCTCCTTCCTCTTGTGACTCGCAGCACTTATCACTCTCCTGGGCATGCCTCCAGAAGAGCAAAGACCCAGGATGCAAAAGACACTAAATAAAATTTCATGGATGAATCAACTTTTTTCACTCTAACTAGATCCATGGTTCTTGATGCTGGAAGTATAATAGAATTACCTCAAAAGCTTTATAAATTCCCAAACCCAGGACCCCACCTTAGATGTATTTAAACATCTCCTTGGCTGAGGCTTGAGCCACGGGTATGTTTTAAAGCTCCTCCAGATAATCCCAAAGAGCAGCCAGAGTTGAGACCCAATAAAATAGACTCCAAAATCTGCTGAAAGCAGTGATACATGCCTTCTAGAACTGAGTAGAGTGCAATGAGTCAGAGCCTGAAATCCTGAGTCAATCAAATCTGAGTTCATAACCTAGGTCAACAACTTCCTAGTGAAGTAAGTTTTTAATCTCTTCGCCTCAGCTGCACAGCTGCAAAATGGGGATAATTATATTATAATACCTAACTCATAAGGGTCAAAGGACTGCTTTGAGAATTAATCATATGACGATCGGCCTTGTCTCTGGCACACAGTAAGAATGTCATGGGCTATTATTTACTATTCCTTAATAGTCCTCCTCAGTACCCAAACAAGCCAACATTCCCCATGGACATTTAGAAAATACTCATGGACCAACTGAATGTTCTGCTACTCAGAATCTCTCTCAGTGTCCTTCAACTCCAACTGCATGTACTACAACTCACTGCTAAGATCATCACTGCTAAAGTAAAGTAGTGCAAAAAATGCCCCTTCCCAGCATTGACTGTTTTCAGAAACAGTATTAAGTCGATTTTTATTTCTTCCACCTCTGCAATCTTAAAGGAAATCACAGTCAGACCTTCTAACTTGGTTATAATTCTGAAAGCAGGATGAGAATTCCTGACAGAAAGGCCAAAACCGAGCATAAGAAGGCAGGCTGATCTACCTCTTTGGCAAGAAGTGGTAAAGGAGTAAACTAGTAAATGTTTTTGGTTGTAAATCTTAGAATACTAGAGGTACGGATAAAATGAGTACACTTACATGCACAACCAGGAAGAGTCTGAAAAACAATTTTAAATCCTCTCACTCAAAAGCTTCAGTAAAAACACAACTTTCAAAATTATTGATACTGTACAAATATGACCAGGCTGTGTGTTAAGCAATACTCAGGGATACAAAAACATACAAGATACAGTCCCTGCTCTTCAAACACTGAGCTTGAAAAGTTATCTGCTATCTTTGCAGTCAATAAAGCCCATATATTAAGCAAAAATCATTCCTAACTTGAATGATCTATTGTCTAATACATAGCCTTAACCTTTCCCAGACCTGTAGAATCAGAATCTCCATGGTAGGTGAGGTCTAGGATTCAATATTACACAAGTTCCTTTGTTATTTGATGCAATCAATCCATAGATTGCCATAGAACTTTGGGAATTAGGGACAGAAGTTTCATCCAGGGTTTAAAATATGGGTGAAATAGAAGGGTATCTGGGAAAATTTCAAAAAGGAGAGAGAGTCAGGCATGCTGGCTCATGCCTGTAATCCCAGTATCTTGGGAGACTGAGGCAGGCGGATCACTTGAGGTCAGGAGTTTGAGACCAGCCTAGCCAACATGGTGAAAGCCCGTCTCAACTAAAAATACAAAAATCAGCCAGGCGTGGTGGTGCATGCCTGTAGTTCCAGCTAGTCGGGAGGCTGAGGCAAGAGAATTGCTTGAATCCGGGAGGTTAATGTTGCAGTGAGCCAAGACTGCACCACTGCACTCCAGCCTGGTAACAGAGTGAGACAGAAAAGGAGGGAAGATTTAAGCTGAACACTGAAAGAGGAATAAGATTTTGATAGTGGAGTGGATACATATCAGTGGGAGAACTCAGCGTAAAGATGGGAATGATAATAAATAGCAGAGATGTTAACATTTACATGATTTACATGGCTCATGTCACTTGAATCTCAAATGACCCTTATGAGGCAGTGCAGCAGGCATTGTTGGTTGCCTATTATTATAACTTCCATCAATGCACCTCTTTCTACCTTCCTAACAGAACCTGTATTTTGTTACAGTATCCCACTCTGTGTGGGCCTGTGCTTAGAGAAGGCTGGGCCCCACTCTGTCTCCCCTGGTTTACCCTATCCTGACATGATGCACATATTGTACACTGCTGGGAATTCTGAGCCTCTGGAAGCAGTTTCCTCCATCTGAAAATGTGTTGTCTCCTATTCTTCTTCTGTACATTTTAACGTCTGTCTGGGTGTGATGCTAGAACCTCTGTTAACCATCTTGTCATCCATCATTAAAAAAAAAAAAAATTAGCCAGAGGACAAAGAGCAGTGCTCTAGATGGCAGAGCAGAAAGACAGAAAGGACTTTGTCCTCCACAATGTCAATGAACCAAAAAATTAACAACCTGGAGCTACCTACCCTGTATCACATGAACCCATGTGTTTCCCATGCTTCCATTTGAGGCAGAGTTTTCTGTAACTTGTAGAGCCAAAGCATTACTGCTGACACAGGGAAGTATTATGATTCCCATTTTGTGGAAAATAGCCTGAGGTTTAGAGCAATTAAAACTTGTCCAAGGGACCAAGTACAGTGGCTCATGGCTGTAATCCCATCACTTTTGAGGCCAATGCAGGAGGGTTACTTGAATCCAGGAGTTCAAGACCAGCCTGGAGAACAAAGTGAGACCCTGTCTCTATTTTGTAAAACAAAAAGAAAGAAAGAAAAATAAAATAAAATAAAATAAATAGCTGGGAGTGGTGGTGCACCTGTAGTCCCAGATACTCTTGACTATGAGGTAGGGGGATTGCTTGAACCCAGGAGTTCAAGGCTGCAGTGAGCTATGATTGCTTTATTGCACTCTAGCCTTAACAAAGACCCCATCTCTAAAAAATAAAAATTAAAAGTTAAAACAAAACTTGTCCAAAGCATAGAACTAATACTATAGAGCAGGACAAAAAAAAAAAAAGGCTAAACAGGTAAGCTGAGAACCACACAATGTAGACAGAATGACATGAACACCAGACTAATGATGTAGATGTTCTCCTGTGGACACTGGGAAGCTATTGAAAGTTTATGAGTGAAGATTGACAAGATCAAAGGGGTGATTCCAGAAGATATGTAAAAAGTTCTGACTGTATGACTTTCTAAGGGAATAACTGGGTTAGAGTCTGCTTCCTCACCACTTCTTCCTCCCTCATTTCCAGAGGCTGACAGTTCAGGCCCATGTGCCAGCCCTAAGACTTCAGGGTACACTCAGCATGCATACATTCACATGCAAGCAGCTGTGAGACGAAAGAGAAGCAATCTTTGTAACTACTTCAGAGAAGAGAGTGATAGGGAATGCTCCAAACCATTTACAATTTCCTTAGGGTCTAGCTGAGGCAAGACAGGTTCTCCAGAAGCTATTAATGCCAAGAAAATCTTCTCAGATAAATAATTTTTTACAACCTTGGGTCTGCAAGGCTGATCTCCTTTGAGCTATGAAATGCTGATGCTCTGTGATTTGAGATCAAGGCAGGGCGGCTGAGACCAGGAAGCCAGTAGTTCATTATTTCAAGCTGAGTTTCCAGAGCTAAACTGCACGCTAAGTTTCTGCTCTGACATCAGCTCACTTCTCTCCAAAGGTCCAGAGCAGAGTCAGGAAATCTTTCATGCATATCTATGCTGCTAGTGCCTCCCCCGGGATGATTGAAGACTCGAGGTACAGGCCAAAGACCACTTTGGATAATTGCATCCTATCTTTGTGCTACTCTTCCTTTGTGACTGTCCTTCTTGTCTGGCCTGGCCTAACTGCTTTAATCAGTCAAGTGCCTCTCCTGCTACTGTCCTTGCATAAGCAAAAGTTGCCCTATAAAAACAGGCTGTCAATAACCTCATAGTCTAAGTCCTGAACACTATTCCCAGCCCTGTCTTACAGTCTATCACTTAGGTTGGTTCCAGTCTTTCTGGGGCCTTTCTGGAGGTCGAGATTTCTGTTTGGAGGTTTTTCTCAGCCTTTGAGTGCCAACAGGCGTTCTCCAATTTGGACTTTTTCTTTTTTCAACCCTGACTCAGATTATCCTTTGATTTTGCTGCCTCTGGTTGCTCTGAGTACATCTTGGCCTTAAAGGTCTTATTTATGCCCTTGGGCAGGTTCCCCACCAGAGTCACAGGGTTTGAAAGCTTAACCTAGCCACTTCTACTGCCAGTGCCCTGGAAACTCTAGGTTTACTGAACAAAGATAAGAGCACCTCAAAGCACCCTACTGCCAGTGTCTTCTGTAGCTACCTATCTGCCCACATCTGCCTGTATTGTGCAGTGTCTTCCTGTGTAATCTAATCAGAAGATACTGGGCTTGAAGCCTGACACCTGATCTCCAAAACCATAGTTCTGCCATCAAGTGGCTGTATAACCTTGAATAAGTGACACTTCCCACTGAGACTCAGTTTCTTCATCAATTTAATGAGAGGCTTCAACCAGACAAACATTGAGTCACTTGCCAGCTCCACACTTCTCCAAACACCAGATGCCTGAATGAGGGCCATAATTGCCCAGGTTGAGTGTCCGCCATAAATGGATGGATCAAACATGGAATTATCCCATTTACAGAGGCCCACTGTCCTGAGATTACAGTGAGGACAAGAGTAACAATAAATAGTATCTAATTGCAGGATACCATGGCTCAATCACTCACAAAGTATTTGCAAAGATTTCTCATTTAATCCTTCCATCAGCTCAGGAGGTGGGTAGTAGGTCATCCCAATTACAGAGATGAGGAAACAGAAGCTTAGACGTATTTAATGATGTGCCTCAGTCACCAGCTGCTAAGAGGTAGAGTGAGGATGTCAACAAAGTAGCTTCTTGCCCAAGTGAAAAGAGGCCCTCAGGAACCCAGCCAGCCCCTGCCCTATGGGAGCTTCCAAGTGGGAATGCCAGTGTTTGGCACTGATGCTTACTCTTGTGAATTACTGAACACTAAGGCATTTTTCAAAGGCTATTTATACCCCCATCAACCCCAGTGTATTGTTTGTCCTATGTTTAAGAAAACTCAGCAACTCCCGTGACTTCTCTCGGCAGGGAATATTTTTCAGAACTTCTCAGCATGGAGCCGTGACATTGCTGGACTAGAGGGAAACACATCCCTTTCCATATCTATATTCCTTTTCATAGATATATAAAGAGATGTTATGGAGGGTCATGGTACCTATCTAAGCCAGGAGAGGCCAATAACACACAATAATTTTTCTTTTATTTTTATTATTATTTTGGAGCATATGTTTAAAAGTTGCCAATCTGATTTCAAACCCTGACTTGGCCACTGCCCAACTGGGAAGCTTAAGTCTTTTTGCCTCAATGCATTCTCTCTCAAATTAAGAATAACAGTATTTACCTTATATCTTCTTTTTATTAGAACAATGCACAGTAAATGTTAGCAATTACTTGTTTTTTTTTATTTCAATCTCTGATAAATTTCTCATTCTGATCATTGATCATTTTCTTCATTTCATTGAATTATTTCTCTGCCTTTTTCTTGATATTCATGGAACTTCCTTAGAACAGCTATTTTTTTTTCTCTTTTTTTTTTATTGCATTTTAGGTTTTGGGGTACATGTGAAGAACATACAATATTGTTGCATAGGTACACACGTGGCAGTGTAATTTGTTGCCTTCCTCCCCTTCACCTATATCTGGCATTTCTCCCCATGCTATCTCCCCGCAACTCCCCACCCCCCACTGTCCCTCCCCC
>PVKP010002338.1:0-71352 GCA_004027715.1 Plecturocebus donacophilus
AGAGAGAGAGATTATTTAGCCCTAAAAAAGAACAAGGTCTTGCCATTTACCGCAACATGGGTGAGCCTGGAGTACATTATGCTAAGTGAAATAAGCCAGAGCCAGGTGTGCTGGTACACACTCGTAGTCCCAGCTACATGGGAGGCTGAGGTGGGAGGGTCACTTGAGCCTGGGAGTTCAAGGCTGCATTGTGCTGTGATAGCACTTGTGAATAGTCATCACACTCCAGCCTGGACAACATAGTGAGACTTTGTCTCTAAAAAATTAATAATAAAAAAAGAAAGAAAAAAGCCAGACATGGAAAAATTGCCTGATCTCACTTATGTATGGAATCTAAAGAAAAAAAAAAATCAAATATACAGAGATAGAGAACAAAACATTGGTTACCAAAGACAGGCGTGAGGGAAGAAAATGTGGACAGGTAGGCCAGAGAACACAAAGTAGCAGACATACCGGATGAACAAGTCTAGAGATCGAATGCATGGCGTGAAGACTACAGGTATTAAAATCATACTATATTTGGTATTCAGGTTAAATGAGTAGATTTTTACTGTTCCTGCTCAAAAAAAAATAGGTAACTGTATGATGATGGATATGTTAATCTGCTTCACTATAGTGACCTTTTTATTGCTTATATGTATCCCACACATCATGTTATAGACCTTAAATACACACAGTAAAAAAAAACCAAAAATATGAAAAATATTATGGGAAATGACACAGGGGCCTTTCTACTCCATAGTCCCCCCTCTTTTTTTTTTTTTTTTAAATGAGATGGAGTCATGCTCTGTCACCAGGCTGGAGTGCAGCAGCAGATCTTGCCTCACTGCAGCCTCCACTTCCTGGGTTCAAGCCACTCTCCTGCCTCAGCCTCCTGAGTAGCTGGGATTACAGATGTACCACTACACCTGGCTAATTTTTTGTATTTTTTGTAGAGATGGGGTTTTGCCATGTTGGCCAGGCTGCTCTCGAACTCCTGACCTCAGTTGATTCACCCGCGTCAGCCTCCCAAAGTGCTGGGATTACAGACGTGAGTCACCGAGCCCAGTTCAGAGCCCCTTCTGTGTTAGAGCTGCTCTCTTCTGTTTTCCCTGGTCGCAGGAAACATTTTATATTTTGGAGAACCTCCCACTTGAAGAGACCCTCCGATTTTGAGATAACCAGTGTATTTTCCCTAGCTGAATCAGCGGTGACTTTGGATATCTCCTCCCAGAGTCGTTAGTGTTCTAAACTCTACTTGGAGCTTCAGTGATGTGGGTTCTGAGGACTTCCGTGGATTGTCGGAACACAGCATGAACCCAAGCAATAGTCTGCTTGTCACTTCAGGCTGCAGCAAACTTTACCTTGCTTTCCTTCTTATCTGTTCAGACTGGTCTCTGTAAACCAATAATCTGAAGTTTTCTATCATTCTTTACCCAGAAATATTATACATTGGTGAAAAAGTAATTGCGGTTTTTGTCATTACTTTCCATGGCAAAAACTGCAATTACTTTGGAACCAACGTAAATTGTTTTTTTTTCTCTTTTGCAATCATAACAAAAATACTTAAGAAAAAAATGTACTATTGAAAATATACAAGGTTTGTATATTTATACTATTTTTATACTATATATTTTTATACTATTGCAAATATACAACTTTGTATATTTCTGCTTTCCTGAAAAATATATTGACATGACTGAGCCTTTCTTCTTTTTATTTTTTCATCAAATTCTCATGCCTATTATATATGCACATGTGACTTGTTGACAAAGAGAGCCAGACTAGTTTCTTTCTGGTTTCCCTAGGTCACTGGAAATTCTTACAAGCAGGGCCTTGTTCTGTTTCTCTTTGCATGCCTGGGCCCTAACATGGAACCTGGCATATGAGAGCTCCACCAGTACTTCTTAAAGTGAAATGCGAATGACCTAAGCAAACTTCAGACACAATCAGGTAGATCATTTTCCCTTTAAAGCGGTGTTAGTGTCTGGGGGAAGGATTGATCTCTCCATCTGTGTCTCTGTGTCCACGGTCTCATCATTGTATTAATGAATTTGCTATTAGCAGACTTGAATAATCTATCACACTCATCAAATACCCCACATCTCCATGACAGGGTAGTTCTTTCAGTTCTCCAACATGGGGAAAACATATCCCTAGAGTATGGATAAACTACTTATCAGGAAGCCTCACTCTTAGCTTAAGCTAGGGCAAGATATTTTATGTTGGTTTTTATTTAGAGAAAACATTAGCCTTGAGGAGATCTGACTATGATGCATAGGATCAGATGGCACCAGACCAATGAAAACAATACGAGTGACCCCTTTAGTGGAGGGGGTCAGATACTGGTCATGCCAGATTAACTTCCCTCCAGGTGAAACCTAATGAGCTATCATTTCATCACCCTAAGTGCTTAAATTAGTAATACCTAGTTTAACTAGAATTTAGGAAACATTGTTGATAGTAAAGATAGTATTGTATGATCAGGAGGAAAAATGAATACTGCCTTTATTTTATCTTTGAGACAGAATCTTGCTATGTCACCCAGGCTGGAATGCAGTGGTGCCATCTTAGCTCACTGCAACCTCCACCTCCCAGGTTAAAGTGATTCTCCTGCCTCAGCCTCCCGAGTAGCTGGGATTACAGGCACACACCACCACACCTGGAAAATTCTTGTATTTTTAGTAGAGACAGGTTTTCATCATGTTGGCCAGGCTGATCTCAAACTCCTGATCTCAAGTAATCTACCCATCTTGGCCTCCCAAAGTGCTGGGAATACAGGTGTCAGCCATCATGCTGGGCTGCCTTTAGTTTTTATTTCCTCCAGCAGCTTCAACACATTTAGAACTATCCATGCTGAGAGCTGATAAGGAAGATTTTACTGGACCTGAGACTTGAATTTCAACCCCATAACTTTCTACCAGTAGAGAGTGGGACACCAGTTATTTCATCTACAGCTTTATAGGGCTATGGATAAATAAAATGTGAAGCTTCTAGCGCAGTGCCTGTCAAGGTAAGCTTATTTTAAACACTAGATTCCCCTCCCTCATTAAATTTATCTGGTATTGATCTTAAACCTTCCAGTTGAAAATTAATACATGGGGAAGGAAATGTAAAAGCTTATCATCTAATGATTTTGATAGATTTTGATGAATCTGCCAAAATGATAGGCATATTAAGCAATTTGTCTTCTGGAAGTTTAAAGTAAATCAAAAGTGACATTTGTTCACAGAAGATCTTAATCAAATAATGGGGAAATGCCTTTGGTTGGAAGTCAGACCTATTTTCTCGTTCCACCTATGCCCAAAACACAATATGTCAAACACAGCATTCATGTTTTTCTTCACATTTATTCATCAGCTCAATTCTTTCTGCTGTTAGGTAGTCTTAGACACTTGTATTGGACAGCATTAGGTTACTTCTCTGTTCTCTTTGAGTCTCATGAGTCATTAATTTTATTGTTTATTCTTCAAAATGGCTTTGTCATCTACTCCTTCCTTTATAGTCCACTGTTAGACCCTATCTATCCCAACCCATATCATCTGGTTTACAGAATAAAATAAAATAAAATAATCAAATTTCTGATGACAAGTAAAATTAACAACAAAATTTTAAGGTATGAATACCAAAGTTTTGTAAAGAATTGTTTTTGTATTAAGTATCAGAATCAGGAACGGAATTATCTTAAGTTAATTTGAACAGATAACTGAGCTATATTAATGAATTAAATTGTGTGGGGTATCAGAATCAGGATCAGAATTATCTTAAGTTAATTTGAGCAGATAACTGAGCTATATTAATGAGTTAAATTGTGTGGAGAAACAAAACCATTTTAGAAAGTAATTGCTTATTTAATGTACCAATGTTTATCATAATGTATATTCAAAACCCATTCTTCCCACAAGCACGAATGGCTCGGTGCTGAGTACTGAAAGGAACTTATTACGACTCTTCTGTTAAGTCTGGTAAGATTATGTTTGCATAAAAAGGA
This sequence comes from Plecturocebus donacophilus, assembly GCA_004027715.1. Classification (NCBI taxonomy): domain Eukaryota; kingdom Metazoa; phylum Chordata; class Mammalia; order Primates; family Pitheciidae; genus Plecturocebus; species Plecturocebus donacophilus. The sequence continues at coordinate 3,971 of PVKP010002338.1, forward strand.
GGAAATAAGGAAGGAATTCTAGCCTAAATGAATCAGATACATTCACCATAGTTAAGAAGCATAAGGGCCATTGACTATTATTTTATTTTATTTTGTATCTTTTGAAAAGAAGGAATGCTAAAATTTATCAAAGAAAACTATTTGTCCTAGAGTTGTATATTAAAGATAATATATGAATCTTTATGCACATAATGCTTTCTGTGGAAACTATTAAAAATTTACCCCTTGGCATTTTTTTTTAACAACCTGATGCAAACAGTGAATGTGAGACAGAGCAAAGAAAAAATAAATAGCAACATATATTTCCCATTTATTTTCAATGAGATCAAAACAAAAATCAGGAGCAATATTTCAGTATTTCAACGTTTTTTCTTATTTAGCAAACTTTTCTTTCATTTTTGTGCATTCACTAAAGAAGAGAGAACTTGACAATTCTGTTTGTGGAGTGATATTAAAAATTCAAGAGTATGAGTTATGATGATTGCTGGGTATATCTGACAGAAACATCAATGACCTCATGTTCAAACACAGTATCACAGGAGGAAATAATAACTTGTGCTTGAAAATACTGATGACATTTTCATAACCCAAATATGAAAGAAACAAGGGACTACACGAAGAGTAAAATGTGTTCTTCTTAGGAAAAAAATAACTTATAACTGATTCCATAACTGTGGTCAAGGCATCGGGGTTTTATTAATGTTTTATTTACAGAAGTTACAAAAGTACTTCATATCTGAGAAAGTATAAGTACAATATGACTGTTTACAAAGAAAGAATTTCCAAGTTGCCTACCTCATTTTTAATGCTAGCATCTCTCTTTTGCATTTATTCACTTACGAAATTATATATTTCCAACAGCTTCATACAAAGGACACAAAGGACTATCTGGACTTTGAACCAACTCCACTGATGATTCTAATTGTTTGCCATCCATTGTCTTTCCCCACCCCCATTACCTGTGAATCTATTACTTCTGTATGGAAGCTATAAAATCCCATAGAACACTTAAGAATGGCCTGGTGAATCAAATTATTGGCCCCCGTGCCAGTAAGAAATCTTGTTCAGAAGAAATAGTTGAGCAAAACTTCTGCACAGCTAGCAGCTAAGGAAAAAAGGATGGAAACTAAGGCATGTTTGCTGCGAAATGGGCACATTCACTTCCTGTATTCTCACTTAATTTTTACAACACTACTTTAGGGTAGATATTCCTTCTACCATTTTAGATTAGAGAAAAGTAAGGCTTAAAGTGGTTGAGTGATTCAACCAAAGGGGATCAGCTAGTTAAGCCAATGTCCTGCTCAATAAATAAACAAGAACACTGACCACAAGTAAGAAACTGCAATCAAGGCAGCACAACCAGAACAAAGCTGATGGAAAAAGTAAAACTGAGTATCTTAACAAGCAGTAGGAAAGTAGAAGCTGAGATGCTTTGTCCCTGGAAACAGAATGGAAAAGCAGAGGTGAAAAGCAAAGCTGAGTAAAGTCAAAGGGATTAATAACTTTACAGTTGATACTTGTTACTAGGGGCTCTATTTCTATTGTTTGTGCTCCTAATTAAATTATCCTTCTTTGTTGAGGCTTATTAAAGTTTTCCGATGTTTCACTCATTAATTCTACAAAAATAGTTAATGAGATGCTTTGCTAGAAGCCAGAGATAGAGATAGCATGTTAAGGCAAAACAGGCATTGTCTCTGCCCACCATCCCTGCCCAGTAGTTTAAAGTCTATTGGGTGTGAGTATGGCTGGGGTAGGCGGTAACTAAGTATATTCAATGAAATTGTGAGGAGCAGACTCTTAAAGTGCCCTCCATTTTTTACTTCTAGTGTGAATGCCTTTGTCTAACTCCCTCCCTTTTCCCTAGAATTTGCAACTCCACACCAAGAAATAAGAATCCAGGAGACAAAGTGAGATAGAAGGAATGAAGAGAAGGGAAATAGAATCGAAGCTAGGTGCCTGAGAGCTTAACAGTCAGTACTTAAGGAAGACAAAGTGCTTTGTCATATTCCACCATGAGTGAGGCATTAAGTGTATTAAAACACTGAAATATATGAAATCAGAGACAGAAGATGTTTCAGTTTCATCAACATCAATATTGAAGTCATTACGAGAAAAGAAGAGAGTGAATGCTGATTATACAAATTGGGTCATTCTTGTCATGCTCACCTAAATCAAAGTCTAAAGGCCAGAGGAAAAAAGCACTCAGGGCACATAGCACTGCTCCAAGAATTGAATTCTCCACAAACCCAGCTGCTGAGACTACCTGCTGCAATGTTAAGACCAGTTTCAGTTAGTATTTTCTGAAACACATGCTATAACTCTAATACTAGTTTTACCTACTGTCACTCCCCAATCAGAGCTTTCCAGCTCCCAAAAGCTTTTCTAATGCAATGAGTTTTCTTTGAAAAAGATATGTAACATTTATTTAAAATAAATACCACAGCATTTTTTTTGTTCTTTAGACATACTAATGACTACTTGGTCTGTATGTGTGCCCTAAATTGCAATTCTGTGATTCTCAAATAAAATGTTAAATTTAGAGATTTGTCTATGTATTCTATTTTGACCTCATAATAGTAAGAGAAATAAAATAAAGAAAATAGTAGTTCTTAATAGAGGTTATTCTCTAACAATGAATTGTAAATGAAGCCAGAGTACTCTGGAGCTGGAAAATAATACAATTTTCTACAAAACATGGCATAAAGATTAATATCTTGATATAATAGTGATAACATTGAATTCTGTGGTCATAGAAATTACTTAAATAAATTATTCATCAAAACAACTCAACCAGTAATAAATACAGACTCACATAGTTTTCTGCCATGTAGCAATAGAAAAAGAAGGGAAGGAATATTTCATATTATATGTGCTATAAAGTCCTAGGGCCACTGTTTGCTAATTATTTCAGACCATCATTGATTTTTCACTGATGTTTTTCTCCCTTTACATCTTTATTTGGATATAGAGTATTAACAATTACATTGTTATCATAATAATTGGTATTAATAATTGGTATTAATTCAATCTTAATGAAATTCTGAATGTTATTTCCTTTGGAAAAAAACTGCAGCTTTGTAATATGAATGCTCTACATGTTCATTTCTTAAAAAGAAATTTAATAATCTCAATGGATTATTATAGCAAGAAGATGAGATTTCTATCCTATTAACATTATTTTTACCCATATCCCTTGTGAAATAAGACATGTGGGGCTCTCTTCTATGATTTATGACATTTTTCAGGCTATTCTGAATATTTTCATGAGGAACAACATTAATGATACTGTATTTTTAATATAAGAGCCCACACTGATATTTGGTTAACTAAAGTTTTGAAAAACATTACTAATTTAAATAAAATATGAAAAGAAAAAATTCCATTTAGTAAAACAATATATTAGAGAGCCTGTCTCCCATATTATCTTTCAATTGATAGCTCACAACTTGAACCTAGGTGATTGATGACTCCTCAAACACTTAGCTAAGGTCTTATAAAAATAATCAAACAAGTTTAACTTAGAACATGTGTGTTCCCCCCCACACTTAGGTTCTTTTAGTTGATTTAATAATATTGAGACCAACAAAAACAAATATTAATTGAGATTTTATTATGAGCCAGACACCATTCAAAGCATCACTTAATTTTCAAAATAATCCTATGAAGTATACTATCATTTTCCACATTAGAATACAAAGGAGGAAATGGAGGCTCTAAAATTCTTGATAAATAGTCTTAAGATTCCACAATTATTAGTTGTTAAAGTTCAAATGTAGATATAGACCATCATGACCCAGGATATTCACAAAAAATGCAAAACCATCAGGGGCAGGTTTTTAAAAATGAACCAGCGATTCTATAAAAGCAATGTTCTCCAGATTACTTAAGCACTGCCTTTAGGGTTTTGGGCTGGCACAATGCTAGACTAGGATAGACTAGAATAGGCTAAGATGACAGAGCTGCTATTCTTTTTAGTACATACAATGTCCACTCCCTCAAAAAAAAAAAAAAAAAAGATTCTTTGACCTTTTCTATTCTTTCAGAATCTCTTTAAGCAGTTGCCTTTCTTCAAAATGCATGGTCCTAGACACTTGATTTAGTGAACTTGAATAAGCATATCGCTCATCTGTTACAAGTTCAAATCTTTACAAACAGAAATGGGGGCTGTTTAAAGCTTTTTAAAAAGCAAACAAAGAAATGATTTCAAAAAAAACATTCAAACACAAAATACATTGCACAGAACCGAGGAGGAAGTTAAATTCATTTTAAGAGCCCGTCACTTGGAAGGTAGTAAGGGTAAAATACAAATACAAAAGAAATGCAATCTTAATGAAATCTTGAATTCTTAAAAAACAAATATTCAAAAGCTAATAAAAGTAAAATTAGAAACCACTGAATTGGTTTATAAGGAGCTATTATCACAGTGGGCTCATAAATCATTCCTAAAAACTAAATTTAAACAATAACAATTAAGATAAAATCTCATACTTGGACTAGAAATTCAAATGTTTTCTCATCAAAAATTAAAAATCAAGAAGGGAGTTGATTTACTAAGAATGGAGATATTAACAAAATCTGAGAGAAGTAAGGTGTTGGAAGAGAGCCAATGAATAATAAAAGCAGAGATCTTAATATGCTTTGTGTTCTTTGAACATCGTAAGTCCCAAAAAGGAGTTTCAAATGAATGTTATCAAATGGAAAGCATTGCTTATCATGAAGTCATCTTTGAAGCATGATACTCAGATTCAGTAAGAGAAAGTCACCAGGGACCTAGTGAATATGATTTTGGATGTGAGGAGTTATGAAATGAAATATCCAAACTCTTCTTGATCTCCTTAGCAAGTTTTTAATGGTAAAATGCTCAACATGAACTCCTAAAAACATCATTCATTAACTTACCCTTTAAACCCCTTACTTCTCCTCACCTCAACCTCACCAAAACTAAACAACAAGAAAAATCCGTTTCTTAGTTTATGTTAAATTATCAGTTCATCTTTGGCACAAAATCAAAAATATAATAAAATTAGTTCACAATCTTTCTTAAGAACATACACTTTCAGAGAAGACTGCTGTCGTAAGTTTCTCTAATTTGGCAACTTATTACCATACATTTAATAATTTAAGTTGGTGTTCAGGAATGTGAACATTCTTTTTCCTCTTCTCTCTCTTCCTAAAGGCCATAACTTAAAATTAAATACAATTGTCCTACTGTTTTCTTGGCTTTAAAAAATATGCTGAATCGGACAAATTGTCATAGCATTGCAAAAACATGTAACATGCGGGATACAGCATGATTGTTTATTCTAAAAATAAACAAAATCTGTAATAGCAACTTGGGATAAGTTAGAATGTCTGTCATCCTGGCATCCTCTGTAACGTAATCTGAAGTATATTACTTATTTCCTCATCAAATAATCAGGTTCATGTCGTCAAAAGTTACACAAAGTTTGTTTTGTTTAGAGAATAATCAGAAATTTATCCATTTAAATAACTTTGATATAGTCTTAATTTTTATACTAAAAACTTTAGCAACTGAAGTTTAAAAATTATATACATAGTACCCTTTCATACTTGAGAAAAGGAAAAAGATAATAATGTTATAGCAAATTTGTTATAAAGTTGTCTGGACTCACTGTACTTTATAATAGCATGCACTTATTTCACAAAGGAGGGGTCATCAAAGTTATTGAAAAAGCCAGTGATGCACAGATTTCCATCAAACTGGTTTTAGTTTCTGAGCTATCACTACCAGCAGTTTGCTTAATTCTGATGCTTCATTTTTATCACTTGACAGCATTAAAAAGTTGGAAGAGAATCTTCCAGAGATCACTGTAGTCTTTACTTTTCCCACAGACAAACCAAGTTATAGAGAGGTGAAGAGATCTGAATTTGTAATCTTGTTCCACATGAACAGTCAGTGGCTCCCCTTTGTCTTTAAAATAAAACCAAAATTCCTTAGTTGGAACATAAGGACCTGAATGTTCTAGCCCCTGACTGGCATGCCTGGAAAACTACCCTGCCCAGCAGGGCTACCCCACAGTTACTGCCTGTTCCCTTTTAGTCTGACTGAAAGTTAGGGGATTTCTCCAGTTACCTTACATTTCATCTTTGTAAATTTCCCCCAACATCTCTGTTCTTTTACTGCCCACACTGAATGGTAAGTTCAGGACAATGAGTATTTGTTTATCCCTATATCCCCAATGCTTTGAATACTGCCCTGTCTATAGTAAATTCTCAAGAAATACATATATATCTATATACATACATATATATGTATAAATATATACATAATGCAAGTGTATATGTATATAACTTGAGCATTCACTATACATATACATAGATACATATACATAATACACATACATAATACTAATACATAATACACATATACACACCTATTATATATATAGATGTATACATACATGTATTTTTTGATCATTTACTATAGATAGGGCAGTATTTTATATGTATATATATTCTTTATATATATATATATATATATATATATATATATATATTCTTTACTTGACAAATGAAACTGTGTGGCATAGGACTTAGCATTCCTTTACTCAAACATCAAACTTATCACTGACTCTTACATCATTCTCACAGCTTTATTCAGACTTTTCTCTATGTCCTCGAGATTCAATTTTTAAATAACTCAACTCTCTCCTGCTTTCTCCATCTCATTTGCTATTACCATATTTTAAATAGTTACTAGCTTAATTTCGTATCACTGCAAACCACCAACCCTTAACTGATATCTATGTTTCTATTCTTTTTTCCATTTCTAATATTTTCTTTCTTTTAAAAAAATTGTGATAGAAACAATCTGTCCTCTCAACAAATTTTACCCATACCCCTTGTTAAATAATGATATCTTGGGCTCTCTTCTTTGATATGTGATATTTTTCAGGTTACTCTGAATACTTTCATGAAGCACCACATCAGTAATATTATATTTTTAATATAAGAGTCCATACTGATATATGGTTAACTAGATTAAAGTTTTGAAAAACAGTACTAATTTAAATAAAATAAGAAAATTTTAAAAATCTATTTAGTAAAACAACATATTGAAGAGACTGTCTCCCATATTATCTTCCAATTGATAGCTCACAATTTGAACCTAGGTGATTGATTACTCCTCAAACACTCAGCTAAATATAAATAAAAATAATCGAACAAGTTTAACTTAGAACATGTGTGTTTTTTCCCCCACTTAATGTTCTTTTAGTTGCTTTAATAATATTGAGAACAACAAAAACAAATATTAACTGAGGTTTTATTAGAGACAGATACCGTTCAAATCAATCACTTAATTTTCAAAGTAATCTTATGAATTATACTATCATTATCTACATTACAATACAAAGGAGGAAATGGAGGCTCTAAAATTCTTGATAAGTAGTCTAAGATTCCACAATTATTAATTGTTAAAGTCCAAATGTAGATATAGACCATCATGATCCAGGATATTCACAAAACATGCAAAACCATCAGGGGCAGGGTTTTAAAAATGAACCAGCAATTCTATAAAAGCAATTTTCTCCAGATTACTTAAGTATTGCTCTTAAGGTTTTGGGCTGGCACAATGCTAGACTAGGATAGACTAGAATAAGCTAAGATGACAGAGCTGCTATTCTTTTTAGTATATGTAATATCCACTCCCTTAAACAAATGTTCTTTGTTACAGTTCTCTTCTGGAACCCTCTCAGAGTCCTGCCATCTATCTTTTAGAATAGAATCCAGACTCCTAGTCTTTCTCATCACCACTCACCCCACACCCCACTTTAAATCATTATAACCTCTTGCCAGCCACTGTTTTTCTAGCAGGTCTTCTAAAGTCCAGCCTTACCCTTGTGGAATCGATTCCCAACAAAGTCACCAGAGTTACCATTTTAAAAGCTGTTACATCATTTTACTTTTCTGCCAAAATGGGCAATGGATTCATGTCTTTAGAGTGCCTTACATGACCCGGCATTATCTGGATGCCTTTACCTCCCTAGTTTTATCTGCTAATCTATTGCTCATTGACTTGATTACAACCATGCTGGTAACCCTGCTGTTCCTCAGACACCCAAGCTACACCCATCTGAGAGTCTTTGATAAAATACTTCCTCTGCCTGGAACTCCTTCACCAGGTAACTGCTTGGCCCTCTCTCTCATTTCATTTCTGTATTCAGATCTCATTTTTTCAATGTGGGCTTTCCTCAGTGCTTTTTGAAACACTGTACATTGTCAAGGATATCATGAAGGGTATTCCTAATATCTTTTTCCTATTGTACTTTTGCAATTGTCCATAGGATTAATTAACTTCTAGCACATGAACTAATTGGTTCTTTATAACGTGTGTAGTCTGTTGTCTCCTGTTGGAATGTACACTCGGTGTGGTCAGGTATCTTTGCTTAATTTATTGATACATTCCAAATATATTTAAAAGTGCCTGGAATATAGTAGACATTCAGTAAATATTTCTTTAACCACTGCAAATATAGCACAGAAGCATTATAAAGCTGTGGCTTCAAGGAATATATGTCAAAATTCTGGATTAGGCACCAGAAGGAGCCATACGGTCAGCAACAGATGCTGGGATTATAAGGTACTATAATGTAAGCACTTTAAGAAGCCAAGGTGGGAGGGCTGCTGGAGCCCAGGAGTTCTAGACTAGCATGGGCAACACAGTGAGACCTTGTCTCTATAAAATAAAATTTTAAAACTTCAAAACTGTCAAAATACTTTCATAATGTTCAGTATACATACTCACTTTTTCTCATGCATAGGTAAAGATTTTCTGCTTTTCCTTTTTATTGTTCCAAGCTCTATTCATCTAGCATCAGCCAAAACGTTTCTTCCCACCTCCACTAACAATCTTTTATAGCCAATAAATCCAATGTATAGCCTACTACAAAAAGCATAAGCTTGACCATACTAAAATTCTGTCTTCAAGAAAGTAAGGTCAGTTTGGTAGGATTTGGGCATGGTTGCATGGGTTCATAAGTCCCCTAGTCAAGATATTCAGCCATGTTTCCATAGTAGGGCATTAATGTTGCTAGACTACCATGCATAGTGACAAGAAAGGCTTAGAAAACAGAGAGACACTTGGTACAGTGCAAGTAGATATTCGAATTCAGAAATTACAGTATTTCAGGCACATGAAGAGAATGTAGAAATAGTGCCTATAGAATAACAATCAGACAAAACAGTAGATATAAATCAAAACAAGTGGTCAAAACAACACAAAACAAAAAACAATGAGAGAAGGTGCAAACAGAGTCTAAATCCATGTGGGTGGTAATCAGCACAGCGGTAGGAAAATCTAAAGTATGGCTAAGTGACAAAAACAGATTCAAAGGTCCTAATGACAAAGAAAAAGTGTTGAAAACTGAGAAAGTAGGTTGCCTCAGCTCATAAACTCTGCATTCACCCCTTGATGCTAGCAACTGGTCCCCAAGCATGCCCATTAGAAGGCTTGGCATGACATGACATTAACAGGTACAATATTGCTAACATACTCTTAGTTTCAAAAGATCTCTATCAATTCCTACTTTTATAAAATATTCATTGAATCACAATTGTTCTGCTCTGTTCAAAGTTAGCTGATTTAATGCTCTTCTAGAAAGTAGTTTTAGGATGTATCATAAAACTCAGTTCCATTTTTTTCTCCTCATTTGCCCACTCATCTGTAAATATTAGTGCTTCATTCGGTTCTGTTACATATTCAATTACCTCTTCAAATCTCACTCTGTAAGAGGCTTGTTCAAATACGTCCAGTGAGCTAACAGTATGATAAGCATAGTCATAAAAAAGTACTTCCAGAAATGGTAAATTTAGTTGATAAAAATTGTTTTCTAAAGTTTCAGAATGTTGTTCTTATAAGAGCTAAGTCAATATTTTTTGGTGTGAAACTATTATTAACAAAAAAGCCTTTGAACATTTTCTGAATATACTTTTTTGAAATATCTTATTATTTGGAAATATTGGCAAAATAATCTTTAGAGTTAATACTAATGCTCCAAGCCCAAGAACAGAAAGTTTTCTAGATTTAGGACTTTAGAAAGAACTACTTGAATTTTGTTCATCGATGTTGATTAAAAATTCATGAAGGATTTTAAAGTTGTCTGTAGTTAGTTTTCATGGATATATTTGGTCTTCATAGAAGCATATGGAAATGCATATTTAATTTGACAGTATTTTGCAAATCATACCCACTTCAGAATAATTTGCAAAGTAGAAATGCTTCCATATGCTAGAAGATGGTTTGTCTATTATGATGAGAGTAAAGAAAGAGCTGTATATTCAACAACCAACATCAAAAAAAATACTTTCTTGGGCACTGTAGATTATGAAAGTAAAGAAAAATTAACAGGACAATGTCCCAGGACTCAAATAATTTAGAATTAAGATTTCGATCTATAATGAACTTATTAGGCAACAGTATCAGACATGCTAAAATGAATTTTCATAGGGATCATTGGGCCCTTAAAAAACATAGTGTCACATGGTTATTTTCTGCCTAAATTGCCATGGCTTGTGCCAAATCTTCTGAAATCCTGACCAAAGCTGATTGGAGCAGAGATTGATATGGGAGCCAAAGCAAGCAGTCTATACATGAGCTAGTTGTGAGGATCACAGACACTAGTTCTGGACGAAAGAATATTTCCCATCCAAATTCCTTCCTCTGGAAGAGCAAAAATGGATGAACATAGAGAAGATGAATCACATGGTTCAGGAGTTTGTTGTGAGTAATATATTCCAAGCATTCTTGTGTAGTCTGTGAAGTTAGCCTGCTCTAGTGTTGGAAGTACTGGGACCCATTAAGTCTGTGTTGCTGAGGTAGCTCGCAATGCTGCTTCACATAGCATGGATTATTACAACAAATTTCCACCCTGGCTGTTTGGCAATCATAAAAAGTCAGGTGGATGCATGTATGTTCTAAAAAGAACACATGAAAATGTAGCAATAGATCTTCACAGTTAATAGTTTAAAAAAAACTAAAATAAAACCCCTGCAGATTTTAAAGATTACTTTAGGGATACAACTTGAAGTAATTAAAACAAGAGCTGAAGCTCTTTGACAAGTTTTACTTTTTATACCTGAAAGCTTCATTGACCTTTCAGGTATATATCTTCAGAGACACTAGACTGCAGTTTTAGAATAGAAAATAAATTTTTAGGTTTCAAAGGACTTCAGTGTTCTCAAATTAATGACTATTTCATCATTATCTGAGAGGAGTGATTTATAAGCAAGAATAGTTTTAATGTATCTTTTTATACTGATAATTATTATTTTGGCTTTCTTTAAGATCTGGGATTACTTTATCTCTAGAGTTTAAAAAAATACAGATTATTTACTAAATTTATTTTTATTCTTATGCCTCAATGCATGTAAGTTATTTTTATGATCACAGCTTAAATTCGCTACACAAGAAAATCATCTGGAGAATTTCACACAGTAAAAATTGTCAAGTAAGGAAAAAAATTAAAAAATTATTTATAAATTATTGATCCAAATGGTTTCTAAATGAAAATAGGTTTAAGTTGTGTGTCATGATTCCCCAGATGAGTTTTCTTCAAGTGATGTGTCTACTTTTGGGTTCCTTACCGTCACCATTTGAGGACTAAGACAGATGACAGGTGTAACCCACTTCATGAGTGTGTCCCCAGAGCTAAGGGAGAGCGTAAAGCAATCACGATTTTACCACTGCTTATAATGGCAAAAATATTGTCAAAAGATAAAGAGCAATTTTATGATAATGAGGCAGGCTTTAAAATGTTAAGTCAATAACTCCGATTCCATAAAAATTCTAGTGAGGAGAATAAAAAGGAAAAGATCACTTGGCATATCCCTTTAAGAAATGCCATTTAAGTAATTCTTTCTTCTTTTTTATATCCCCTTAAATTTACGGAACTTACGAAGTGAATCTCTCTCCTCGGCAACAATTTTAGTTTTCAATGTAACACAGTAAATTTATTCACTTAGTATTGCATTAAATTTTAAAGAGGATTTGTATCTGTGAGTTTCTCTACCTCCTTGCTCAAGCTCTTCCAAGCAGCTCTCAGTCAGTCAGCTATGCCTCTACTGCCCCTATGGCAAAAGCAGTCTGTGAATTCACCCAGTAATTAATCAGAGGTGGCCTTATGGCATATATTCGAAGCTTGGGTGGTCTGTGATTTAAATCACTTATTTAACTAGTTAAAAGATATATCTCCAAATGAATTATAACATTTTAAAATCACAGGGAATAGCCTATATTTATTTCCATCTATGAAATTTTTTACACAAAAATATTTGCTGGTTATGTATTTTCCCGTCTCCTTAATAAACTCAGAATCATTCTCTTTACATGAGAAAGAAAAGATTACCTTAGAAAGACACCTGTGTGAGATAAAATGCAAGTTTTACCATATTTAGTTTCTGAGATGGAAAGAAGTGTGTGTCACACATATACAGACATATCCAAAGTTCTTATTATCTGATGACAAAAGAAAATATGAATAAACCACTTAAATAAATCAATTTTAAAGTCAATGACAGAAGAAAAGATTTGACAGATGCTATTTTAAAATGTAGAGCTTAAAAGTATTTTTTAAATTTAATTTATGATTAAAAAATGTAAATTCAAATTATGATAGTCTAATAATTAAGAATAAGGATAAGCCATGTTGATTTTTTGGTATATTTGTTGACAAAATGCTATGGTAGCAAAATATAATCTCTTTTATAGTATACTTAACTTTTTCAGCATGACCTTAAAAGGTAATTTTTACAAAGATTTGTGAGGCATTCATCATTTCTCTTGAATGCTTGATATTCAAGTTATTTCCTTTTGAAGTATGTTGTCAAATGTCCTCTACCTGTTAACTTCTCTGACATATTCTCATTGCCTGTGATTTCATGATTTAGGTGTTTTCCAAATTCACTTGCTTCATGACATCCTGAATCTTCCTTGAAAAATCTTACTTTACAATCCATTTTCATTATATTTTCACTGTATGATCTGATATTTATAACATAATATAATCAGCAAGAAACTAACACTTGGCAGAGTAATTCATAGAGATAGATGTTAATACTACCTGGAAAATGATATTCAGGTAAAGACAAATTTTATAAGTGGGGAGTTAATTAGTGAATATTTTCTTTGTATCTTTTGGGACTGAGATCATTTTCGAATAATAGCAAACTCTTGCAATTTGCAATCAGATGAAAATAAGGGCTAAAATTTGTGCAAGTGGTAAAGTTGGAAATGAAAATTGGTTTCTTCTACACCAATTGCTGAAATAATTGTGGACAAGATACTTTTGGGCAAGAGGACTGAGCTTTTGAGACAATCAATGAAAAGGTGTAAAAGTAAACCTTTTAAAATACAGAAGAGTTCTCACATCCATTGGAGCAGAAGCAAAAGAAAATGGTACCACAGAAGCAAATACTAGAGATGAAGCAAATACCAAAGGCAAATATTAAAGACAATGGAGACAGCCAATTATATATGGCTCAGAGGCCAAGAAGTTGTCGTTGGAAATTCATCTATGTTAACACTGGCTAAATACAGGCTAGATAAGCAGAACAGATGCCTCAGAAGGCCAAGGTCATATTTCAACTGGGGACTCTATAAAAACTCTCACTGAGCAATCTATTGATACTGGTCTATCTCATTTGAAAGTATCAGAAGTGTTGTGAAGTCACACAACTTGCCACTGCAACCTATACTTCCTGTCTCTCAAACTTTGCACAAGAAGAGCTTATTTAGGTACTAGATAGGGACTTGAGAAGTAGTAATTCAGAAGGGATCATTTGGAAACTAAAACAGGTTTTAAATTATAGATAAGTTTTGTGTTACAGCATTTTCAACCATTGCCTGGAAAATCATATGAATTGAAATATATAAGTCACTCTTCCCTAGAACAAATGTGGAAAAGATGATCTCCCTATACAATGGTAATTATACAGTTGGAACAAGCATGGTATAAAGTTATAATTTTTTAAACCTTTTACTGAAATTTCTGGATGTTTATTTTTACTCTTTCTGGGACTTCCCTGGGAATTTTTTGATGTGTATTCTTTTAAAAATGTTATTGCCAAATAATAATAACTCGCATTTCCTTAACCATGCACAGAAGTCAGCCAGCCTCTTCAGCTGTGCTTTTTCACCAACAAATTACTTGTTACAATAAAGGAGATGATTCAAGACTTTAATAAAACCTTAAAAATGTCATCTCTGTTTAAAACTTTCAAATACCTCTAACTGATTATGGAAATGTGTTGGCATGATTTAAAATTCAAGCATTTTTATCAAAATTGTCAGTTGGCCCCATTCTTGCCCATTCAAAAAAGCTTAGAAGGAAAGTATCCCAAGAGAAATGTGCATTTTAGAAGATCTAATACTTGGGCACATGTGGAGGTTTGCTATGCCAGCATGAAAAGTGAGGAACAGCAGTTGTTTAGCATGTATGATTTTACTGGCTAACATCAAAAAGTCAGGGATAGATGGGACCTCAATACGTCATATTATCTGCTCCTGTTTTCATAGTAGACTCTGTATTTTAAAAAAAAAAAAGAAAGAAAGAAAAAGAGGGAGGTGGTATCTTAAATCACAGTGTATGGGCTCTTACAGAAGAATCATTTTAAAGGATTCACATACCTTTGAAACCCCTGAAGTTAAAAGGTTAAACAGTCCTCTAAAGTGTGCCATGAGGATTAACATTTGTAATTTAAAAACAAATTTTAAATTTACAATGTTATTTAAGCATTTTTTTAGTGAAACATTTCAGATTGTCAAATTCCTACAATTAAGAGTAGTTCCTTTCTTGTCTCAGAGCAATAGATAACTGTGCAGACTGAATTAAAGTCTGCCTTGAAGTGGGGCAAAACCATCAAATAAGTTATTTATTCATGACAAGTCCTAATTTGCTGTACAGACAAAGTTTAGAATATGACATTGCAATGAGCAAAGGTAATAATGAACTAGGGAAAGGTTAAATTCTAGTTGAGAATAACAGCTTGAGTTATGATGCTTAATGTAGTGGGTTGACTCTGGTGTCTAATTTACTCATGATCTTTATGGGCAAAGGGCTATTGGAAAAGCCTTAGGTCATAGGTTTTGAACAATGTCCAAAATGTATATTTAAACAAAAATGGAAGTGAAATATTTTGGTACAGATG
Organism: Plecturocebus donacophilus; assembly: GCA_004027715.1. Lineage (NCBI taxonomy): Eukaryota > Metazoa > Chordata > Mammalia > Primates > Pitheciidae > Plecturocebus > Plecturocebus donacophilus. Next base: position 19,136 of record PVKP010002338.1, read on the forward strand.
CAATTTGCCAGTTGCTAATGGAAATATCACATAAAGGGCTATTTCAAAATTATATACCAAATATTAGGCTTCTAAAATGCAATGTTATATATCTGGGGATACAGTCTCTACACCAGGTGGGTCACCCATGCTTATAACTCCTTTCTTAGCTCAGCCTTTATGAACTATTAAGCTTTCTGTTTAACCAAGCACCTAGAATGCCCCATCAGCCTTCCTTCCAATTTTCATCACATTCTACCTCGTTACTGAAGGCTTCAACTGCACAATTATTACGCTATCAATATATAGTCAAATTATTAAAAAGAAGAACACATAATTCAAGCATATATTTAAAATAGCAAGTACTTTAAAACACTTGTTAAAGAGTGAATGAGAGGACCAGGAGAAGAAATGTTATTTGGATATTATTTATTTGAAATAACATGTTTAGCCACTAGATGTCACCCTTTTTAAGCAACCAAGACTGCTTCATAAAGTGAGACACCAATAGCAGTTACATTCATCCCACTCTATTTGATGTTCTCCATATGGTCTTCTGCTACATACTGAATACCTCAACAGTGAAAAACTCTTTTGTCTCTCTAAAGCTCTAAGAGAACAGACAAGTAAGGTGACGGAAGGCTTATTAAACATAGTTAAACCAGTTGATCTTGGAGTGCTAACACTGAAATATAATTACTAATTGGCAAATACAGTCAGTAGTCATACAGACTCTAAAGTTTACTCAAATTTTAAATTGGATTTGACCTTGGAACTATAAATAGTATTCGTGGCCGAGCGCAGTGGCTCACGCCTGTAATCCCAACGCTTTGGGAGGCTGACACGGGTGGATCACCTGACCTCAGGAGTTTGAGACCAACCTGGCCAACAAAGTGAAACCCTGCTCTACTAAAAATGGAAAATTATCCAGGTGTGCTGGCAGGCACTTGTAGTTCCAGCTACTTGGGAGGCTGAGACAGGAGAATTGCTTGAACCCGGGAGGTGAAGGTCACAGTAAGCCAAGATCATACCACTGCACTCTGGCCTGGGCAACAGAGTGAGACTCCATCTCAAAAATAATAATAATAATAATAATAATAATAATCACAAGAAAACTTCCTGTCCCTCATCTTCACAATACTCTTATGTATGGAACATTGTTGTAACATCTGGACAATTAGCCTTGTTTGGGCAGCGTGATACTGTAAGGCTTTCGGGTCTTTGTTTGTCAATCTTCTCAGGTGGTGTTTGATTTTCAGATGAATAAAAAACTAAAACACACTAAGGGACACAAAGTTAAGTTTCAGCAAACACTACTTTTCCTATCAGGGACAAAGAAGAGATGATTGGAAAATATCTTGTCCTTGATTTGTCCCAATCTGCTGCATTGCATTCCGAGTAGAAGTGCTCCATTCTCCTAACACAAATTAAGTACAATATAAGATACCTACTACAGAACAGAGAGCCAAGGCTAGCAGATGACAGCTCTGAAATTGATCACTGACATCACTTAAAAAGAAGTTTTAAGAGTGTGAGAAAACAATAAATAGAAAAACAACCAAGGTTTTCCTTAACGTGTCCTTCATGAGTCAAGCCCAATTTAAGTCCCATAAATTTCCATAGCTAAATTGTTAAAATGCAACAATAGCTAATAACATATAATTTTCCAACAAAGTTAAAAGCAAGGTTCTCATACACATACAAAATAAACAGCCATGAAAAATCTCGTTCAACCCACTAAACGGGGGGGGGGATCAGTAAGATGGTAGGAAGGCCAGAAAACTCTCTTAGAGCATATAAGAGGGATTATATCTCCAAGGAATGGAGATTATATTGTACAATCCATCCATCAAAGGTCTGCGAAAATAAACTTGGTGATAGTTATAAAGAAATGTCCTACAAAATTACAGACCGTAAACTTTGGGGTTATATTTTCTGCTTGAGAGAAATGGTTGCGACTGAGCAAAAGTCTACATGTTAGCATGCAAATTCACAGGGAGTCTACAAAGTAGGTAGAAGCCAGTACTAAATAATTATCAAACAATACTTGGGCTAGGGTGTTACAGAATGCAACCCATCTTTTTCCTGTATTTTTTAAATTTTAATTTTTTATATAACCCCACACATATTGATCATATATAATGCTGTATTAGTCCATTCTCTCACTGCTGCAAAGAACTACCTGACTGGATAATTTATTAAAAATAAAAAAGAGGTTTAATTTGTTCACGGTTCTGCAGGCTGTATAGGAAAGCATGGCTGGCAAGACCTCAGGAAACTTACAATCATGGTGGAGGGCAAAGGGAGAAGCAGGCACATCTTACATGCCCAGAGCAGAAGGAAGAGAGAGAGTGAGGAGGTGCTACACACTTTAAACAACCAGATCTTGTAAGAACTCTATCATGAGAACAGCAAGGGGCAAGTCTGTCCCCATTATACCATAACCTCCCACCAGGCCCCTGCGCCAACACTGGGGATTACAATTCTACAAGAGATTTGGGCGAGGACACAAATCCAAACCATATTAAATTCTTAAGTGGCTACACTTAGTGTTTTATATACATCAACTCATTTTATTCTCACAATAACTGCTTATGGGTAGGGGCCGATATTATCTCAGCTCAGAGACCAGAACACTGAACAGTCAAAGAAGACTCTCCAGGTTACAGACCACCGAGAGACCAAACTGAACTATGAACCTGGTCTACCTAGATGGTCTTTCTCCTGGGACCATAGACTTAACATAGATTTAAACATTGTCTAGAAGATTTTGAAATTTCACAAAATGAGGCATATGTGAGCATAATACAACCCCTTTGCCCTTGTTCTTTGTCCATAGTGAGAGAAATCTCAAGTGCAAGACGTGTGCATGCTAGGAGGTCAAAGATTAACTCCTAACACTGATATCTCTAGAATTTGTGTATATTACTTCTTCCTCCCTACCATCCCCTCCACCCTGGGACTGGCTTGCCCTTTGGGTTGATATAATACATCAGGTCCTTTATCTCAATTTGAATAAATGGAGAATGAGAAATAGCCAGAGTTTTGAGTCATTATACAAAAACAAGCAATATCTTATATATTGCCTATGTGGAAAACATAGTATTCCTATAATATATGCTTTTTAATCTTCTCAGAGATGTTGGGAAATGGAGGGAAATATAATGCACTAATAATGATATTCAAGTAAGATGTCTGCTTGACTGAATACCTGTCTAAAGAAAATGTTCTCTTTAAGTTTAAACCTTAAAACCTTGAAAAAACTTTAGACACAATTAAAGAAACTATAGAAAATCATTTTAAATTCTTAGGATTTATATGCATAGCACTTTAGAAATGTGAGGTGCTCCAAACTCTATTACTAATTCAGCTCCAATTCTTGTAAAGATTATACCACTCAGCCAGTGGCTGAGAAAATTCAGAAAAATAATCAAACATTATTACATTATCTATTAGGAGTCTAGACAGTCTCCTCATCACACATACACCAATACAACAACTGTGAAAAGGATTTTTTTCCCCCAGCATATTATTTCTTTATCTCCATACCACAAAAAAAGTAAAAGGAACACTTACGAGTTTCCCAGTCAAATAAAAATGTGTAAGTTTGTTGGTGTATTACATTTGCATTTATACTTGCTCTAAAATATGAAGAGTTCTATAAAACAGAAAAGTATTACTTTTTATGTAGTCAGTCTGTTGTTCAGTGTTCAGCTTCTTCAGATTTCATGGATTATAAAGTCTTTTAGGACAGAAGATATTCCCTACAAGCCATCATGTAACATTTATGGCTTTAAAGGTAGATGTAATTTTAATAATAACATGCCACATTTAAGGCTCTATTAGGCACAGCTCTGGTTGCCTTTGATTTATTCATCAATGTGAGGAATCTGAAATTTTCTAAAGTCTAATTTTTGAAAAAATGTTCAAGTGGTCTCTCTGCATTAAACCATCTGCTCTACATGATTGCAGTCACTCAATTTTAGCACTAAAGCTTTCCTTTTTGATTAAATTTCTTGTTCAACCAATTGAATTCTTTGAAAAGTATTTATTTCAAATGAAGTATATTGTTGTTAGCAGAGTAAGAAAATAATTATAATCTAATCCTAATTCCTATTGGATATCATCTGAATGCATGTAAATTTAACATATTATTAATGAAAATTAATTTATTCATAACCAAATAATTATCTGAAGATGGTACTCACGCAGGTTTAATCGTATGGGCATGCTTTTCATGAACAAAGGCACCAGCAATACCTCCTGCTCCTGCATTTAAATACTAGATTGAAAACAAATTATGTGGGTTTACTTGAATATATGACAAAACTAAACAATGCAGTCGTTTGAATTTTTTAATTGAAACCACAACTTCTGACCAATTCAAAATATGTAATTATTTGTGTATTTATGATAAAAAGCTTGGGTCACCTTCTTCAAAGAAAAATTTAAAATAGTATTATTAGGTTAATAATAAGTGTCTATTACTTTTATGGGGAAATTTTGCTCCAGCTGGTAGAAAGCAGTTTTACTGAGATCTGGCTTCAAAATTTATATGTTGAAATTATTTTATCCTAAGATATTGTAATAATAATAAAAGTATATTTTTACGAAAAGTAAATTAAAATTGGTTTATATTCATGATCCCTGTCATTAAATTGTTTTCAAATATGAATTCTAAGTTGATTCTCTAAAAATTATCTTTATATATGCAGAAATTTTACAACTTATCAATAAAAAAAACTAAGAAGATCATCAATTTGAATTAAGTATAGGATTTTTTCTCCAGAACCTCCTGACTTTTTCATAGCAGCCTAGGAATTAAAGGATTAATTTCTCTATATTGATGGAAATACTAGAATTAAATTATTTACCATACTATTCCATCATATAACTCTATTAAACTAAAATCAGAAAATATAATAATAAAAGAAATAGGGAAAGTAATTCAAATCCTTAAAATTGGCCTACAGATCCAGTTTCTTTTTCAGAATAATGTCAATGTGAAATAAAGGGATGTAACTGTCTGAACTCATTTGTACCTTGTAGGAACACCAGCAGGCAAAATCAACTCCCCAGTCATGTAAGTCGAGTTCAACATTTCCAACTGCATGTGCTAGATCAAAGCCAACATAACAACCCTAGGGGAAGAACATAATAATAAGCATTAAATTTGCTTAATGATTAGAAATAATAAGTACAAGTATCTTTAAGAAAATATTTGATGAACTTCTGTACCATAAATTATGGTTTGCTCTTTGATGCGATGATTCTCATAGCATCATCTATAATTCCCAGAATCCTTTCAGGAGGCCTACCAGATCAAAGCAATTGTCATAATACTAAGACATTCTTTGCCTTTTTCACTGGATTGACATTTGCATTGATAATGCAAAAGCAGTGATGCGTAAAACAGCTGCCACCTTAGCAGGAGCCAAGGTAGCGGCACCAAATTGTACTAGCAGTCATTACAGTGGTCCCAGCCTTTCAGTTGGAGGCATGATGGAAAAGTTTCACGTGAAAATCTCCTAGTGAAAGCAGTAAATGTGATTGATTCTCATGAAATCTCAATGTCTTAATTCTTATATTTTAAATGTTAAATGTGGGAAGTACACATAAAACCCTTGAACACATTCTGAGGTAGGATGGCTAACTTAAAGCAATGTATTTATGCAATTATTTGAATTGTAAGCTGAATCTGCCACTTTTATATCATTGACAACCATTTCTGCATGAAAGAGCAACTGACAAACATTGATAATTCATATGTGTCATGTATTTTAACAGATATTTTTTCAAAAATGGAGTGTCACTTCAAGAAAACAACTTAAATATTTGTTCCCAATGATGAAATTGGAGTTTCCAGGGGAAATTACAACATTGAAAAACTTATATACACTTCTATAAGTAAGACTAGCTCCCATTATTGAGATAAGTCTGATGAGTATAGTAGTAATATATAATTTTAAAATATTATATGATTAAATATGTCAATATTTGGAAAATACACATAATTCAATGAATCAATATTTTCTGAATGGCCAATGCCTGATGTTACATCTTGTGCATTGATAAAGGATCTATTCAAAATCCAAGTTCAGCCAATGCATTTTTATATAATAAAGTACAGAAAGTTCAGTGATTCAGTTTCATATTCCATACCACAACTCCTAAAAAGTTCTCACTTGTCAAATTCTGATGCAATATCAAAGAATACACAAAATTGACTGAAAGGCTATTCAACTACTCCTGCCTTTTCTGACTACATATCTCCATGAGTACCTGTTTGCTTTGTAAGATTCAAACAGGAAAAAAGAGATTGAACGCAGGTATAAAAAAACAGCTGTCTTCTATCAAGTCAGGTGTTAGCAAGAATTGCCAAGTATAACAATGCTATTGATTTTTAAAGAAAATACAGTTTGTATAACAATATTATGCTTATGTTAATATGTAATGTATTTGTTGTTAATCTAAAATAAATACATTTAAGTTTTAATTGTAAATACAGTAAATACAGATATAGAGCCAATGTCAAATCTCCTAAGATCCTCAGTGGTTTTTTATTATTTATTATTCATTTATTTATTTATTTTTTAGAGACAGGGTTTCACCGTGTTAGCCAGGATGGTCTTGATCTCCTGATCTCGTGATTTGCCTGCTTTGGCCTCCCAAAGTACTAGGATGACAGGCATGAGCCAATGCTCGGCCCTCAGTGGTTTTTAAGAGTGTAAAAGGTTTCCTTTTACAAAAAGTTTCTGAACTGCTGCTTGAGTTTATCCTAGTAATCTGAAAGAGTCAACAGTTTTCTTGTTTAGCACTTAATCCCACTTTATGTGCATATTTAATCAGTTCAAGTATATACACTGTTATAAATTGTACTAATAGTTCTGCTTCTCTGTCCTCTCTTGTGCCCATATTATTTGCCAGGTAAGTTTTAATTCCTCCCACTGTGGGGAAGGTGTAAGTCTGTGCCACTGGGATCAGCCATGTGACTTGTTTTGACTAATAATGTTAGCACATGTAATAAAAAGTCTCAGGTGGGATGGCTATCTTAAAGCAATGTATTTATGCAGATATTTGACTTACTCACTTGAGTGCCTAAGCTTGCTCTTTCTTGCTGTCTGCCATCTCTATGAGTAGAACTTGCTTGGGCCAAACTGTTGGCCCAGATAGAAGATAAATGAAATGTGGATCGTAATCAACCTCACCTGAACTCAGTCTGGATCAGCTGCTTCTACTTGCTCTCCCCACCCTTCGCAGTTGGCCACAGAAGCAGGAGTGAGCTCAGCTGAGACTAGCAGATCCCTTCCAGCCAAGTCCTACCCTGATGCTCTGACACCAAAGTGACCCATAAATCAATGAGTATTGTTTTAAGCCAACAAGTTTTGAGATAGTTTGTTACAAAGCTTTTTAAGGCAAGAGCAAATTGATACACTCAGTCCAAAAAATGCAAGACATCTTTTATTTGGTCTTAGAAATTACAGCTGCTATTCCTCTTAAAGAGTACAAGATGCCACAGGATTAAAAGATGGAGGTTTGGATCAGTTACTGCTTGAGTTCTTTTAGTTCTCATATTAGACTAAGGGTATCAATCCTTGCTTAATGCTATTCTGTAAGCAAATATGCATACTTTGATATAATACAGATCTTCAATGTGAGCCAGCTGTTTTATATGGTGCTTAATTTTTAAAAATGTATTCTTATCCAATAATAAAGAGGAAGAATGATGTTATTTGGGAGAGAATTTCAAAGTTGAACATTAACCGTACTGTCTTCTCCATACGCAGTAACTTTGTACCCTAAGAGTCTCTTCTGATCTGACTCCATTCTGTTTTATTTACTTGTCAAGAGGTTTTAAGTGTTTTGTGTGTCTGCCTAGTGGCATTCACAATGTTAAAAAAAAGCAAATCTCTGTTTCCACTAAATTCCCAGAAGCACAAAATGGAACAATGAACACATATAATCCAAATTGTACCCAAGTAGTAAGTTTCTAAATTAATTGCCGATGATCAAAGTCATTTAACTTTCTGCATATCAAAATGTTAAAATGTTTACTGAGAAAAATACAAAGATTCATTCCCACATTGAGACAACTTTGTACACAAACATGAATTTTAAAACTGATCATTAATTACAGGTGATAGAGCTTTGCAAAACATTTTACCTCTGGTTCTGTTTATGATTAGTTTACCAAATCAGATGCACTGAAGGCACACAACTCTCAATGGAAATGGAATTAAAGGTGTTTTTTTTTTTTTTTTTTTTGAGACAGAGTCTTGTTCTGTCTTCCAGGCTGGAGTGCAGTGTCATAGTCTTGGCTCACTGCAACCTCTGCCTCCCAGCCTCAAGTGATTCTCCTGCCTCAGCCTCCTGAGTAACTGGGATTATAGATGCCTGCCATCAGGCCCAGCTAATTTTTGTATTTTTAGTAGGGAGAGGGTTTCACCATGTTGGCAAGATTGTTCTCAAACTCCTGACCTCATGATCCACCCACCTTGGACCCCCAAAGTGCTGGGATTACAGGCGGAATTAAAGTTTTTGAAGTAAATATTTGAATAAATTTTAGAAGTATTCTAACACCTCCTAAGAAAAATTAACCCCAAATTAGAAATACAGGTGTTTTCCCTAGAGAAGAGACATACAAACTATGGTCTGTTTCTGTAAATGTAATGCTGGATCACAGCCAGTCTTATTTGTTTAGATATTGTCCATGGCTGCTTTTACTCTACAGCAGCGGAAATGAGTTGTTGCAACAGGGACCATATGGCCCACAAAGCCTAAAATATTTGCTACTTGGTTCTTTACAGAAAGATTTGCTTATTTCTACCCTATAGCATCGGTTTGCATAAAGAAACCTCAATATACTGAAAAGTTAATTAATTAAAAACATCATTCACTATAATATGACTGGAGACAGTATCTCACAAAAGGAAAGTTCTTACCAGCACAATATAACTGATATTGGGGGGAGGAAGGGAGATTAATTTATTCTTTGTTTTACACCAAAAAAAAATGAGCAATACATGTCATGAAAATAAGACAAGTGCTCCGTTGTAATGCAAGTTTAAGGCATAATAGGACATAAATATAGTTAATCATCAAAACTTATAAGTCATCAAGTCATCAAATTCTAGGTTTGCAGACTAATGTTTAGCTTTAATAGACACACACACACACACACACACACACACACACATTTATTTGTTTACATTTTAAGGTACACTTATTATACTCAAATTCCATATAGAAAATAAAAGTTAATTATTTAAAATTTTAAACCATCTTTTCTTCTCATCAACATTTCCAATTAAAGCAACATTTATGAAGAAATTTTTACAGCTCATATTTTCAAAGATTTGTTTTGATAACTTAATTTTTCTAAGAAAACGTAAGAAATAGAAAAAGCAGCACTTTAATTATCAATCACTTATAAAGAACGGTACATTGAAGAAACCACAAAACTTTACCTACAACATCCCATTATTAAAATCCCTGTGGCCACATTTGTGGCACCGTGCTGAAAAATCAATTACAGCTTCTACAGTATGCTTAATGCATTTGTAATTATTTCCCCATTCGTTGTTATACAATATAAATTATTAAAACATAAAATGCATTGAGAAAAGAACTGGAAGATACAAACATGAATATCACTGCAAAGTGATTTCACAAAACTGTCACTAGATGGCAGCATCGTAAACATTAAAAAAACTAATGGGCCTCCAAAACCTCTCTACAGCCATCCAGTTAGATATTTTCATTGTTTTGCCTCGTGTATATTTTGCCACATGATATACACAGGTGAAAGCATATACTCTATACTTGAGTACCTATTTTATGCAGTTTTTCAATAAAAATCAAGTATTTTTCAACACATTTTCTTTAAAATTACCCACAAGTGCTCAGACTCATATTGACACAACCACACTCACACTGACACAGCTCACACTCATATTGACACAACCACACTGACACAGTTCACACTCATACTGACACAACCACACACACTGACACTGCTCACATATATTGACACAACCACACTCACTGACACAGCTCACACTTATATTGACACAACCACACTCACACTGACACAGCTCACATTCATATTGACATAACCAGCACAGCATTGTCAGCCACCAAGCCACCTTACTTTATAGTTAATCCAAAACTATTGCAATCATTTTCAGGCCATTCTGATTATTTCCAGCCTGCCTTCCTCCAAGGAACGTTCTAAATCATACATTTGATTATAAGATTCTCTGCCTCCTTTCAAAAAGCCCCCATTAACCTCAGAATGCAACTCATAGTCTTTGGTATGATATCAGAGGTGTTTGAACCAGAGTAACTCCATCTTGAGTAGGGACTGGGTAAAATAAGACTGAGACCTGCTGAGCTGCATTTCCACTAAGGAATGTTAAGTCACAGAATGAGATAGGAGGTCAACACAAGATACAGGTCATAAAGACCTTGCTGATAAAACTGGTTATAGTAAGGAAGCTGGCCAAAACCTACCAAAATAAGATGATGACAAGAGTGACATCTTGTCATCCTCACTGCTCATTATATGCTAATTATAATGCATCAGCATGCTAAAAGACACTCCCACCAGTGCTATGAGAGTTTACAAATGCCGTGAAAACATCAGGAAGTTACCCTATAGGTCTAAAAAGGGGAGGAATCCTCTGTTCTGGGAATCGTCCACCCTCTTCCCAAAAAACTCATGTATAATCCACACCTTGTTTAGCGTATAATAAAAAATATAATAATCATAAAAATGAGCAACCAGCAGCCCTTGGGGCTGCTCTGCCTATGGAGGAACTATTCTTTTATTCTATCACTTTCTTAATGAACTTGCTTTCACTTTACTTTATGGACTTGCCTTGAATTCTTTCTTGTGAGAGATTCAAGAACCCTCTCTCAGGGTCTCTTGGATTGGGAGCCCTTTTCTGATAACAGAGCTGTTTATTTTTTATTTTTTAACTTTTTTGTAATTTTTGTAGAGACGAGTTCTGTGTTGCTCGGGCTGGTCTTGAACTCCTGGGCTCAAGCCATCCTTCTGCCTCAGCCTCCCAATGTGCTGGTATTGCAGGTGTAAACCACCATACCCAGCTCTCCTGGGTAAAAGGTCTTTACCTTTATGATGTATTAAGTGCTCCTTGTTCAGATGCCCCATATATAACTCTCTCTATTTACATAAACTTTCCCCTTTCCTGGGGATGCATTTTCTCTCCTCCATTTGCCTAGCAAGCTCAGATTGTGATCAACAGATAACTTGGAGCCAAGATTCTTTTGCCCTCTCCCTCTTCCCTCTTATTCTCCAGGCCTGTCTGCATATCTCTCTTGTAACAATTTTCCATTCTTACTGTCTTCTCTCACACAATATGAACCGAAATAATTGTTGAATAAATACATAAATGAATGAACAAATAATAGAATCTTACAAAAGTCAATAGCTATTCTCTAAAGTGATGTTAAATTTATAAGAATATTATCTGAGAGATTCTGTTTCTGATGCAATTTTATTGCATATGCTATTTATTCAGACATGACATCTTTACAATGAAGTATCTTGGACAAAATAGTAGTTGAGAATATGTTCAAAATCATTCTCAATTAACAAGAAATATCATGTGTGTTTTCTCCTTGCCATCTTCACTAACACAACACTAAGATTTTTCTAATTAGTGGAATAATATGATACATAGGGCCTGTGCTGAAATTTCCAGGAGAAAAGCTATCTCACTCTCTCCTAACTTTGACTAATTGCCTATTTATTAAAATGAAATATGAAATGGTAAAGCTGAATTATTTTCCCAGTAGCATTAAAGCTCTGATGTCTTTATTGATTGATTTGGTAACAAATTGATTTTGGACTATTATTTTTATTATTTAGTTTATTCCTTTTTTACCAAAAAAAAAAGAAAGAAAAAAGAAAACCTATGACTTGTGAAGACTCTTAATAATTAGCAGATTTGGTGTGACTAGAAGTACTTGTACAAGATAAGATATTTGTGGCTATAATCAGCACTGATATATAGATGGTATGCATTGAGAAGCTCCTATTAATTGTTAAAATAATAAAATAGTTAAGGTACATAAAAAGTCTTTGTCCTCTCTGTCTCTCTCTCTCTTTTTTTTTTTTTTTTTGAGACGGAGTTTTACTCTTATAGCCAAGGCTGGAGTGCAATGGCACAATCTTGGCTCACTGTAACCTCCGCCATCCAGTTCAAGTGATTCTCCTGCCTCAGCCCCCCGAGTAGCTTGGATTATAGTCATGTGCCACCATGCCCGGCTAATTTTGTATTTTTAGTAGAGATGGGGTTTCTCCATGTTGGTCATGCTGGTCTCGAACTCCTGAATTCAGGGTGATTCGCCCGCCTCGGCCTCCCAAAGTGCTGGGATTACAGGCATGAGCCATCATGCCCAGCTCAAAGTCTTTGTCCTAAGCCACCTGGATAGCCAACCACAATTGCAGCCCTTGGGTTCCTGAGGGGTGTCTGCGAATATCAGCCTATGAATGTTCAGTGCTAGGGGCTGGCCCCGATTCCAGTGGATGAAACAATGCCTTTGCTAGTGCCACTATCATCATGATGGGTGAATTTCAGGGGACTATCAGTCCCTTCTCATAGGCTAATGATGAATACCACCTGGTATTAACATGGAGTATGACCTTCTTCATGACTGTTTGTGGAAAATGTAGCTTCTATATCATACTAATCAGATCTGTAAGTGTTCTGAATATCACTCCTTGCTTGATATAAAAGTAATAAGAAACAATCCAAGAACCACAGTGCTATAAATTTGGAAAATATTTCCTTTAAAAATGTATGATGTAAAATTTGAGGAAAATGAACAAAAAAAGAAAATAGTACAGGAAGATGTGTGTGTGTGTGTGTGTCTGTGTGTGTCTGTGTGTGCACAGGCTGGTTATCGCTGATAGAAGGTATGAATAAATGATTAGCAATGAATTTCCCAAAGGGATTCCTAATTACGGAGTTGTTGAATAGTACTAGAGAAAGTTGGGAATGAAAAGGAGGAAGAGGAAACCTGGTAGGGTTTTTGGCCACAGTCTTGGAGCTTTTAGCTTTCCAGAATTCATTCAAGTGTTATGATTCAAAAGCATACTTAGGTGCTAAGTTAAAAACAACAGTAAATATTTCCACAAGAGGGGCCTCTACTATCTCTGTAAATGTCTCTTTTCAAAGTGAATTTCTATTCTGAAAGTTTTGCTTTTCATGCAGACTAAATTTGCCATGGTCTTCAAAAATCCTTCTCACTCTTTCTCTATGTTTCGTTTTCTCCCAACTCTCTGGTTATGAGTAGGAACTATGCATTATTTTACCTATTATGTTCATGCTATACTTAAAGTCAGTAAGTTCTATATGTCACAATTTTGTTCAAAAAATTATTTAATATAGCTATCTACTATTTTTCATGCAATGTGTTAAGCTTCACTTATTTATACCAATGTAGTATAGTTCAATGAGAATGGCAACTTTTCACTATTAAAACATGAAATAATAGAAAATGAAAACCAACACAAATAAAAAGGAAAAAGACACAATCTTCAAGTGGAACTTCAGTGAAAGTTAGTAGAAAACAAGCAGCATGGCAACCAGAACAAAAGCTTACGTTTTCTGCAGTACAAAACCTAATACTGCTCTAAGTTATTTTAATAACTTAAAGCTCTTAGACATATGAGCTCTTATGGCTCTTAGACATAATATACAAGATCGAAAAATGAATCAACAGCATATAATATAAATCCACACAAAATTCCATCCACCAAGCTAGCCACCTGAAAATCAACTCTGAATGCTCACATTTGAGTTCAGCACCCAACAGGAACAGAAACAAGAAAAATTCAGATGGTAGATAACATTTCAGCCTCAATCTTGTAGACGACAAATAAAATTTTAAGGCCAGAACCATAAGAATGGACCCCTCCTAGTGGCCCAGGACATTCCAGAGTTAACCTGAGAAGCTAGTTCCAGCCATGAAGGAAGAGGGGAAGGGCAGTCCTCATTATAGTTTCCAACATCAACATCAACACAGACCGTAAGTCTGATAAGAAATGTGTACATTCTATTCCCTCTGAGGTCTGCTAATGGGAGGCTTCATTTGCGTGATAAAATCTTAGTGTCCATAGCCCCTTACTGAAACTCAGACATGCCTTTCTATTGATAATAATGCTTTCAATCAGTTACCAATCAGAAAATTTTCAGACCTACCTATGACCTGCAAGCCCAGCCTCTCCTCCCAAGCTTTCAGCTTTGAGCTGTCCTTCCCTTCTAGATCAAACCAATGGAAATCTGATATGAACTGACTGATGTCTCATGTCTCCCTGAAATGTCTAAAAGCAAGCTGTGCCCTGACCACCTTGGGTATGTCATTAGGACCTCCTGAGGTTGTGTCACAGGTGCGTTCTTAACCTCGGCAAGATAAACTTTCTCAATTGACTGAGACCTGTCACAGACACTTTTGAGTTTACAGCCTTCTGATAAATAACCTAAAATTAAGGTAATTTACCTATTGATTAATTTCAAATGTAACTTTTACCAAATAAGTGTATAGAGAAAGGTGATCATCACAAAGAACCTTTACACAATAAATAACTTGGAAAAACCCACTGTCCTAGAGCTATTGACTGATGGTACTTACGCCAAAATATGCAAACAGAGGAGACCACAGGCCCTGGTAGAGGCAACATGGCTCCGACCCACTCAGGTGGGCTAATGCTAAAGAGCTGATACCATGAAAATACTGGGGAGCTTCCAGAAAAGTTAATTGTGGAGTCCTGATTAGATATTTAAACAACAACAAGGAAGGGGCCCTGGGTAGGGGAGAACAATGAATAATGGTTCTGAGAAATGCTCATCACAAGCAACCTGTGGGCACAATGACCTTCCACACATAGCCCCAGTAGCATGACTTTGGTCAGCATGTAGCCCCTTCCAGCACAGCCCTTTAAAACTTCCCTCCAGCCCTTGCCTCTCTGCAGACAGCCCCTTCTCTGTTGTAATGCCCGTTGCTTTCTTGCAAGGTATCTTCATACTTTCTCTAATAAATCTGCCTTTCTTTACCTATGACTGTCTTAGTAAACTCCTTTACCACCCATAACACAGGCCCCAGCTAGTTGCAACTGTGACATTAATTTTGAAGATAAGAAATCCAGTAAGGGAGTGTTCTGAATAAAAAATAAAAAAGGTATCATGAGAAAAGCATGCATAGCAATCAAAGAACCCATTGAATTAAAAACGAGTATCTTTAACTTGGAATCAGAATGAAATCAGAACCAACATGTTTACCTAGTGATTTAAAAACTCTGGTTTGGATTCAAGGATAAGCTAAACAGTGAAAGGAATTCATCAAGAAATATTCATTTATTTATCAACTTGTGCAAATTAGACTAACAGAATTAGGGAGATAGGAGAGCTCCCTGGACCCCTTCACAGGATTTGTGAAAAGGTGTATGGCTCACTTACTCAGCTGCTGTGCTCAAACCCCTTGCAGGAGATGGAGCACAGAGGCAAGTGGGTGCTGGGGCCAGGGCGAGCACTTTTGAGCTCCAGACCCATGGTAGCATCTAGGGGTCTGTTACAATTAATGCTCTTTTGGCAGTTAGGAAAAGTGTGCACAGCAATCAAGAAACTCATTGAATTAATGAATTGATTCCATGAATGGCCAAGTGTTAAGAGGTTCAGTGGGGAGTCAGGGTGGCAGTCTTTTACACCCTGCCCTCTTGGGACCTGGGTCCTTGTCTGGCATCCAGGAAGAATGGAGTCATACAGACTTAAAGGATGGTGAATGTGGAGATTCTATTGAGTGATGGAGATGGGCTCTCAGTGGGATGGGGAACTGGACAGGGGATGGAGTAGGTACTAATTTTCTCCCGTAGCGTGGCTGTCCTGGCTGAACCCCTCTCCGACTGTCCAGCTGCCTCTTTGATGTTCAGTCACTCCTTCTCTCTTTCTTTGCCATGCCACTCTGCTCCTCTGCAAGAGGAGTTTCGGATTTTTATGGGTACAGGATTGCGGTGCGGGGCATGGTGGGCCAGGATGGTTTGGAAAATACAACATTTAGGTGGGAAAACAGAGACAACTGTTCCATTTAGGGCTGTGGTTTCCAGGCTTCAGGATGTGGCCTTTGCTGGGGAATCACCTTTTTCTACCTAGTATTTCTCTGCCTCCTGACTGTATCATTAGGATTTTATTGCCCACTAATTTCAAGCCTGACCCTGATATTTTTTAAAAGTGTAGTAGCTTATAACTATAGTTACTCTAAAGGAAAATATGACCATAATGTCCTGTGAAAAAGTAGACACAGAATGAGTAGTTGGAGAGAAGAGAGGGGACACAAGCAAGCAGGTGCTTGCTCAAGTTACCATTTGTTTAAGTTCCAGAAGGCTTCCAGCAATGTGATTTACATAGCCAGCCAGTTACTCCTTGGAGAAAACTGGCAAAGAATCTGGCACCATTGTTATGCCCTCTAGTTATGCAAATAGATGACAGGGGGAAATTACAGCTTCTCAACTTCAGTGGTGTGAAAGGAAAATAAAAACGGGGACCCCAATTCAGGAGGCTGAAAGGAAAAAGCTGAGAGCTGAGTCATGCAAGAAGCTGCCTTTCCTATTTTTCCTAAGCAGATAACTATAGATAAAAGGTTAAATCCTAATCCATGTTCACCTTATCTTATATAAAGTGAAAATTGACTGAGCATGAGAGGAATACATAATTGCTTATTCCCTTACCTACTCCTTCTCTCATGTACTATGTGGGTTACCATAGCCTTTCTCTTTCCCCTCTAGCCCACATTTCCCCTTTAAATACTGATGCCTCCAAAATTATTTTTGTAGAAAGGCACAGACCACAGTTTCTGTGATTCCATGTTTATTTCTTTGGATCATGTACTTAACCTTGGCAAAATAAACTTCTAAACTGAGAAAAACTTGTCTCAGATACTTTTTGGTTTACAATGGGAATGAATGTCCAGAACTATCTGAATGCTCTCCTTGAGGTTATTCACAGTTTGTGGTTTTGGCCAACCTTAAAGCTAAATGAATTGGAGTATACATAAGCACACTTTTTGTGGTGTTAGAACAGGTTGAGATTGTTTTTCTAAGACACCTTAGGGAATCTATTGTCTTCCCTTGCCAAGCACTTAACAGTCTAAAGCAATATTCTCTTTACATATTTCTATATCATATCTGATTCTGATCTCTTTAAAGACAGAGATGGTAGAATTATTTTTATTCTCCATTTTCTGTCTCTTTTCAAACCCAGAGCCTGACATAAAATGAGAGATCATTATACAACTGAAGAAATAAAATTTCTTGAGAGTAATGTGCACCTCAGCTTGTATTAGAAAGTGGTAGGAGGAGATGAGTACTTCCTGCTGGAATTCTGTCCAGTGTTTTGTAGCTGTGTTTTCCAATCAGACAGAGACTTGAAAGTTCTTAATTAGAGGGAAAGCTGCTGCAAACACCCCACAGGTCACTGAAGATACGCTGATGGGAGTGGTAATGGGGCCATCATTGCTGGGAGCTGTTGCCAGTGGAGCAACTGCCCAAGAGAACTGCCAGAAGGAGAAAATGGGGCATGGGGCGGCCAGGGTCTTGGAGCCTCCCTATATGTGGGTAATTGGAAAGAGTAGGTTTGAGGTTCTGAGAAGAAACACTGTTGAATGTTAGCACTGAGCATAATCTAATTCAGAAAGACATTTGATGCCTATTCTTGACATTCAGGAGCAAAGTAAAACTTGAACTTGTAGGTTTTCAATATTCTCAAGAGAGACAATGATGCAGAGTACAGAGACAGAGATCTCAGATTACCAAGAAAAGACCAACAAAAATATTATATATATATATATATATATTTGAAAATGCTGACACCAATTTGCCATTACATGATTAGTTTATATATATAAGACATATAATGTGTATATGTATGATTATATATATAAAAGATGTATATATGATTAGTGTGTATATATATATACACACATGCACATATATATAGTGTGTATATATACACTATAGTGTGTGTATATACACTATAACAAGTGTATATATACTATATATGTGTGTATATACTAATATATATACGCTATATATGTATGTATATTTATATGTATACACACACTAATTATAAAATGGCAAATTGGTGTCAGCATTTACAAACATAAAAGAAAAACACATGCTTTTTCTTGGTCCTTTCTTTTCTTGGTAATCTGAGACCTCTGTCTCTGTAGTCTACTTAATTTTCTATGTATGGCAAATTCATATATATATATATGTATATATATATATACACATACAGAGAGAGAGAGAGACTGCAGAGACAGAGGTCTCTATCTATATATATCTGTCTATATATATATGGCCTCTGTCTCTATAGTCTACATAATTGACTATAAATGGCAAATTCATATATAGAGAGAGAGACAAGACAATACTTTGGAAAGATAACTTCGGTAACAGCCATAGATAGACTCCAATTCTAGCCCTTACTTGCCAATTAAATTGCCTTGGGCAAGTGCTTATACTCTCTCAGACTCACTCTCTTCAAATGAGCCATGGTGAAAGCTTACTGTTAGGGTTGCTAAGAAAACTGGAAATACATGTCAATTATCTGAAACATAGTAGGCCATCAACCGTAGCTATTATCATTCACAGTTTTACAAAGCATTATTTCAGAAACTAGATTCATTGTTTCAGCCCTGCTTGCTTAAAGTAGACATTGACAAGATTGTCAAATCCAGAGAAGAGAGATAGGAGGGAAGAAAATGAGCATTTTGCTAATGAAATTTAAGGGAAAGGTGTGAACTGACAAGGTACGAGAGAGCTGACAGCTGCATGGTAAAGCAAAGGCTTTGGAAGGAAGGAAAAGCAAACCAATCCTGAGATCCTAAACCACTGTGTAATTTGCAGGTACAATAATCATACTACTTTAAATAACGTGTATGCTTTAAAGAGCATATTTCAGCTATTTCTTTTACCAGAAAAAAAAATTGTCTTTACTTACTGTCAAAAGTAAGTATGAAAACCAAGAAAAATTAAACAAATTCCATCATGCTGTTCTCTTCTACAGTCTTTCTCTGGCTGGCAAGGACCTTACACAAAATGTAGTTTGTTTGATTTATTTCAGAGACTTAAGATGGGAAAAATAGCTTAAGGTAATTTTTCAAGCTTAATTTAGTTCATTTAATATTTAATGACTTAATGGAGCAGTCAGCATGTCCTAAGTGTGTCAAAGAATAGAAATGGCATTTGAAAAGGAACTCACAACTTACAAAAAGTTTCTTGAGTTTTAGACTAATTAACCATTATAAGTAATTCTGTAAAAGCTTCTGATTCTTTTTAAACAGGAACACACTTGTGCTTTTTATGCAGTACTGTTCCATCAAATCAACCTGGCCCACTTGATTGCTGACGTACAGACATTTATACAGTCACTGGTCTAACAGGTATGTATTTAATAATGAAAGACTAGGCGCAAAGCACATGAATCTGCGAAATTTGCAAGGTCTACTCTCAATCAGTCATTGAACACTTTACTGATACAGCTTCCTAAATCTGAGAGTTAAAATAGGCATAGAAGTAATTATGAGGCAGTGCAAATGGTGGACAATGATATATTTTTCATCATGCTGTGGAAATATAACAGGAAGACAGATTTATCCTGATACCGAAAAGTGAGAAAATTTTGCTAACAAAGGTCAAGGATTTCATGTACAGGTTTCTACAAGAGTCAGTCAAGTAATGTATGAGTTGGGCCTGTAAGAAATACTTTATTTTGTACTTTATTGTAAGAATATCACAACGTAAACATGAATACACACACACACACACACACACACAAACATGTACTCATATAATGTGAATACACACACAAACATACACATACATATAATGCTGTGGTATTCATATACATATATTCACCAGCTGTGACTTGGCTTCAGTGGTGAGCTCAGTGGGTGAACACAGTTGTGTTGAAGAGCTTAAGCCCCATCTAAGGGGCAGAGCTGCCACCCAGTGTCACCATCTATAGGAATGATGGTCCTATAGGTGACAATAAAAAGTCTAATTTTTCTAATTTTTCAGAAGGTATTTGAAACCAGGAGTTTCTATATGAAATTTCATGATTTCTTATTGTTGGCATATGATTACATTTTAAAAATACACGTTTGCTAATATAATGAGGGCCTACACAAAGCCTCTAGGACAAGTTGTAACCTATGAAGCAAGTAATGGTTGAGCTGGAGTAGAGGAAAAGAGAATCTTCACATGTGGGAATATGTAGGTGGAGGGAAAGATAAAAAGAAAGACAAGGAGACACAAAGTAGGTTGTCTGGACAGGGAATATATACACCTTTAGGCTTAGCTGATATAAAAGTTATGTGAAGGAGAACAGTGGAAAATATGATATTGATAATTGAGCATATGCAAAATCATAAAGAGCTAACATTAGTTGCATTCTATTCCACAAATAGTGAAAGAACAATGGTCATCCTGTGAGAGAAACATGATGTAGGAAATTCAAGTAAGCAAAGCATGGTGCCAATCACAACCCTCCCGACAAAGTCCAACTGACTTTTCAGGCACATGGTGACTTTTAACCTTTATTTATTAATTTACCTACTTATCTTACTATAAATTAGACTTAAAGCCAGTATTTAATTTACCCACCACATGCTAGTGACAATTATATCTGGACATAGCCCCATTTAAATATAAAATAATAGTCTCCCACAAGGTATTTTTTTCTGCTTATTACTGTGTCAACCTGAATGGCCTATTCCTCAACCAAATTTACTTTATTTTAAAATATTTATTTACATACTGAATTTGATAATATTGCATAGATACCTATGGGACCATTCTCGAAAACATTGCTTCTAAATTGCTTCCTTTGATGCCGGTTTTTATAGACAATATGATGATTATGTTCTTCTCTCACCACCCACTTCCATAAGATAGATTATCTGCTGGGAAAATGAACATTTTCTCTTCAAATCAACTAACCTTTCATGTTGACATCCTTAATCTTGTTTGCATAAATAATTTAACTGATGAAAGGATTGAATTTCAGAGAATGATGTGAAAGAAATCTCTCATATTTTATTGGGAATTTATTTCTGCCTAAAGATCTTTTGGAATTCTACTTTAATTGCCATGAGACACAGCCTTCCCTTTCCATTTTTATGGAGGGTAGAATAAATTGGAACTGATGTATATGTTTCATGTTGAAGCACTTTCATTTTCAGTTTAACAAAGACAAATCCACTTTCCTTGGGTAGTCAAGAGGCGCGAAAAATGGAATATTCAAGAATATACCCTGGGCCTTAGGCAACTTAAGTATTTTATGAAATATATATCACCTATAAAAAACTTAAGTGTAATGCTTCCTTTGGGAGTCCCTAAGTTCAGCTGTTATGCCAATGAATGAAACTAAATCAGGAGAACTAGATATCCCTCATGGCTTTGATAAGGATGGTTGCAGAAGCAGAGATCTTGATTGACAACCAGGATGCTTGTTTTTCCCAGATCTGTAATCCTATAACAACATCTGGAGTCCAGGCTCAATTCTCATTGAGAATTAATCATTATTTTTCAAATGGTCTGTTTAATCAAAAGCTTAAATTAAATACCTAATGAAGGCCTCTTAGAAACAGCTCAAAATTTTCAGGTTCTTGGGCACTGATCCTCATCAACATATTTTAACTTATTTGATATATTTTAGGCTTCCACCTGCATTGATTTAAGACTACAGATTGTTCACTCTACGTCTGAACAAAACAATATTCCACTATTTCCAAAGTGAAGAGTAAAGGCCAAGTAGTTAATGGAATATTGCATTTAAGCTTTATGTCATTTTCCACTTCATCAAAGTACAAGTCCAAATTCCTTAGTCAATATTTTTCATGAACAGATATAGTACATCTTTTATCACTCTGAAAATATGTGTCAAGTAGATATACACACATACATATATACACTTATATAGACATACATATAAATATGTACAAATAAATGTGTGTGTGTGTGTTTAACCTGTTTTTTTCTTGAATTCTGTGACTAGATACAAAGATAAGTTAAATATAGGAGTTCAGTATAGATATTTTATTTCTGATGCTTATACAACAGCTGTTTTTATTATCACTGAGGGAATGAGAATAAATAATGATTTCCTGAGAGTTAAATAAAAATTATGTGCATGAAATGGATCGCTCCTTTCATACCTTCATCTTTTGAACTGTATCATAATGACAGAGTGTATTTATTTATTTTGAGACACAGTCTCACTCTGTCCAGCTGGCTGGAGTGCAATGGTGTAATCTCAGTTCCCTGCAGCCTCCAGCTCCTGGGCTCAATTAATACTCCCACCTCAGCCTCCTGAGTAGCTCGGACTACAGGCACATACCATCACACTCAGCTATTTTTAATTTTTTTTAAATTTTTATATAGATGATGTTTCACAATGTTGTTCAGGCTCTCGAACTCCTAGACTCATGCAATCCACCCACCTCAGACTTCCAAAGTACTGGGACTACAGGTGTGAGCCATAGTGCCCAGCCAACAGAGAGGTTTTAAATTCTTGCAAAAATACTGTAATTGCCTCTTTTTGTATTGCATTCCAGTCTATTCTCATCACCATATGCAGGAGATTTCTTTGTAAAATTAATACAAATCTGGCTCCTTGAATGGCTAAAACCTTTCAGTGGCTTTCCATGGGTCTTCAGGGCAAAGCTAAATGGTTTAGTGGGACCTTCTTTAGCTGGCCTTTGGCCTGCTTTATAGGCTCAGTTCTTCTCCTTCCTCTTCTAAAATGATACACATCACACTGAAATACTTGCTTCCCTGAAATCCTACCAACATTTTTAACTTTCTAGAACAGTTACTACCACACAAAAAAGTCCCCTGGAGGGGATATTACCTGATAATTTCTACCCATACTTCTATAATTGGCTTAGACCTCATCTTCCTTAATAAGGTCTCACCCTGACACTCCAGGCTAAATTAGGTGTTTGTATTTGCAACTCCTTTATTATAATTTACTGATCAAATATTTACTGATAAAAGATCCAAATGCATGCTACTCCATGGTTCTACCATAGAAACAATAGAGACAAGATTCTTCTTATACACTAATGATAAGATCCTATTGGGTGAATGGGTAGTGACAATAGAAAATGTCTTTAATGTCAACAATTTCTGGTAATGATGACTTACTATTTAACATTCCAATATTAATTCTTTAGAAAGAGGTTAATTTTTATGGATAAAAATTTCATACATTATGCTAATTTATATTATATTTATATACAAAAGTGTTTAGTACTCATTTTTTTCTAGCTAATTCATTGCTCAAGTTCTGATATCCCATGTATTATTGACATCATTCTACTGTAATAGAGATATTACAGGGATGTTATTCTACTCTAATATTATGAGAGTTAACTTCTAATTTTCAGGACTAAAAGCATCACAGCCAAGCTTTCTGTAGAAATTTGAGGCTTGATCATTCAATCATTTATGTCCTAAAATAATCTCAAAATTGTTTTAAAAAAATAATTAGGCCTGCCTGAAGATAAATGGAAGGTTCATTAAGGTGGACATTTACATGTAAGTATGGTTTGAGTACCTGTGATTTTACTAAATGATTTTATTAATGATGTCTTTATTCATATTTCTGATTTTGCCTTAAATTATTCTGGATCTGGAAGTAATTCATTTTTATTCAAACTGCTTGGGCTCTCGTTGTGATTATTATTTATTAATAATTTAAACAGCTTATGGTTGGGTTTAAGATATGTGCGATGTCTGCACCCAAACAAAGCATCTTATGGCACACAAAGAGGTAGCAGCCAATAAAACAATGTTGGAGTTTGAAGAATTTGGTCTTTTTTTAACCACCATTTGCACTGAATTTTCAATAAGCTAAAAAAATCTAATATGCCAGCAACCATACAGGTGGATTAAATGCATAACAGATGTGAGAAATTAAGGGAATCATTCATTTATTCAACAAATATTTATTTGGACCTTCCTAACTGCCAGGCACCATTTAAGTTTCCATGTGTTGTAAGCCACTTTAGATGAAATTGGAAAGGGATGGAGTATGAAAAGTTTGCACTGAGTTTTTTAAAAATAAGATTATTGAAGTTTTTATAAGTTCCATCTCTTAACTTTTTAAAACTTCAGTCTAGTCCCTTGAGTCTTGACCAAACTGCTTAGTCTTTTCTTTTTTTTTTTAAATTCTAGTGTGGAACTATTCAGTAAAAGTCTTTAATAAAAAAATTTTCCAGATATTTCACTTTCTGTCTAAAAATCTCATTTGTTCATTATTTCTTTTCCAACAAGCCTAGATAGTACATTTTTTTTTCTTAACATGTTGACAACTACTAACATTTACTAAGTGCTTACCATCTGCTAAGCACTACATATTTTTTAAATGGTGTCTCTTTTAGTTCTCTTTAGAACAAACCTATAAAGTAGGCACTATTATTTTCCTCATTTGTTAAATGGACAAATTAACTTACATTAGTAGTGAATTAAAACTATGCTGAAAAGTAATGTAGATATCTAGGGTCAAGTCCAGGTCTGACTGTATCTTCCTGATCTACACATTATGTAATGCAAATACTGTACTGCATCTAAGAATAAGTCTCCTAATCTATCAGCAACACACAATACCTAGTTCCAGGTGTAGCAAAACTAACAGATGTTCTTGAGCACGCAGCAATACTTCATTTTGCAGAAAAGGCCATGGACTGAGTGTTAGTCAATGACATATAAGTGGAAGTAAATTTTGCCATTTCTAAGCAAAGACTTTTAAGAAGTCAGTGTGCATTCCTTTGACTGAATCCAAGCAGAGGGTCTAGGACACAAAAGCCAAAGAACACAACCCTGAATCACTGGAAACCTGAATTAATGGATGGAGAGGAAGTTAATTCCTGCCTGATGCATGAATAAAATATAAACATCTATCATTGTGAAGACATTTGTGACTCTATTTGTAACCAATAACTATTTTACCTAACACACCAAGAGTTCTTATTGAAAACATTTTTTCATTATTTCTTTCCTATTTTGTATCATAATCTAAATTTGTGGGAGTCTAGTCATATCTCAAGATGATCTAGGCATATAGCCTTGATTTCTCCCTCTTTATGTTTTATTGTCACATTATTAATTTTCCATGAATTGTTTCAAATGTTTTTTGAAATGAGATGATAAAAGAAAAAAGAAAGAGAGAGAGCAAGGAAGGGGAAGAAAAGAAAGAAAGGAAAGGGAGGGGAAATGATAAAGGGAGAGGAAAAAAAAAAGGGGGAAAGCAGCAACGAAAGAGGAAAGAGAAAAATGGGTTAGGAACAATGAGATCCTGTGAGGGTTTAATTGAGGAACGTAAGAAATGGTATGTTTAGCCAACTTGAACCTCATTCCCAACCCCTTCCTTGTAGTCTCTCTGTAGGGCCATAGAGGTGAAATATTTCCTTACTCATGCTCTTTCTTAGCTGCCATTTCAGGAAGCAGTGAGTCATTAGCAGGAATCTGCTAGGTTTTTTTTTCTGGTTAAGATTTAGCACTTAGGGTGAAAGAAACAGACGAAGCTGCCCTGCTGCTTCTCCTTTCTTCCTTCTCTCTGCCTTAAATAGAAATGAGATATCTGGATTTGAGACAAATATCTTGCAAGTGTGATGGGAAAAGTCTGAGAAAAACTCTAAGGAGACTTGGGAGATGGCACTCAGACATAACTGAGTTGCTGAGTGCACCCAGCAGCCTCCTGCTTTAAGTCCTAACATGGTGAGAAAAAGAAATCTGTATTTTTCAGCTGAGTTTAATATTGTTTCTTGCAGCTGAAAACATTCATATTTCATTCAGAAATATTGAAATAAAGACAGACTCTGAAAAGATGAAATTAACAAGAGATTGGTCAAAAAGGTGAAGAACAGAAAAGCTGAGTGTACTGGCCCAGAACGATGGTGGAATGATGATACAGTAGAGAAATCTTGTGGGTGACACAAATCTCTTTGGAGCTTATTGATCCCAAAGTACACATAGGACATCAAGATGCAGTGGGACAATGCAGGCTATTTGTTATTGTATGAGTAGCCTGGAGTCTAAACTTGACAGTGATAGCTGAATTATGGCAGTGATTAAAAATCACTGGAGGTAATAATGCAGGAGACAATTGTAAACATCTACAATTAGTGGGTATAGGAAAGAAGAAATTCCTAGTAGAAACAAGTGACAGAATATGAAAAATATAGAAGCCTGGAAGTAAGACAGAGCTCCAAAAAGATGGGTTGGCATATCTTCATCTTGAAGAGATGTATTCAAACTGATACCTCTCACCACATGATGGCTTCCCTTGCTATTGAGCTCTCTAACTTGTTTTTCCTGGCCTCACCTAATTGCTACAATCTCAGGCTACCTCAGTTAAAAAACAAACAAACAAAAACGTTGGTATCTTAAATTCATTGTGTGAATCAAAGTCATACTATCAATTGTTCTTTTTATTAATTAATTTTCTTCTTTGATGACTACTGGAAATCTTGTATTTTCTCTCTCCTTCAAAATCAATTACTATACCACCTACAATCAAATCAGGAAAAGATAGATAACTATATAGAAAAATGGGCAAGACACTTGAACAAGCATTTCATAAAAGATATCTAGAAAGCCAAAAAATATTTGGAAGTTTCTCAATCTTATCAATAATCAGGGAATTGCAAAATAAAACAGCCATACCTTACCACTGCGAACTAATTAGATCAGCTAACATTATAAAGACTGAAAATAGTAACTATTGGTGAGGCTGCAGAGAAACAGAAAGTCTAATATAGGCTGGTAGAAGAACAACTTTTTTTTATAGGATTGGCATTATTGATTAGGAATAAACATACATATACCTTATGACTCAGGAATTATCCTTCTAGGTATATAATTAAGAGAAATATGTATAAATGTGTACCCAAAGACATTTATGTAAATATTTAGAGTACCATGTATTGTTACATTAATAGTTCTCAAATGAAAATAAAATTCAAATATCTACTCCAATTAAAATGGAAAAAAAACCTGTGGTCTGTTTCATATTATGTAAAAATACACTGAAATTAAAATGAAAACAAAGTACTGCTAGATACTGCATGAATAAATTTTACACATATAAAAGTCAGCAAATAAGCCAAACACAAAAAAATGTTTAAAAAAGATGAGCATCCAAAATCCCAAATTCAGAAATCTGAAAGGCTCCAAAATCTAAAACTTGAAAACTGACTTAATGCTCAAAGAAAAAAAAATCTCAATGGAGCACTTGAGATTTCCAGATTTGGTGTGCTCAACCAGTAAGTATAATGCAAATATTCAAAAATTCAAAAATATCCAAAACACTTCTGGTCCCAAGTATTTCAGGTAAGGAATATTCAATCTGTATATGCCTTCATATAAAGTTCAAAACTAGAGAAAATAATGCATTTATATAAACTTCAAAATGGACAAAGCTGACTATGTGGTTAGAAGTCAGGAGAATGGTACATTTGAACAGAAAATGCTATGGTCTAAATGTTGGTCTCCCCAACCCCCAGTTTTATATGGTACAATCTTATACCCAATGAGACTGAATTAGGAGGAAAGGTCTTCACAACTTATTAAGTCATGATTAAGTGATTCCTCATGAATGGAATTAGTCACTTTGTATTAGAGGCTCTAGAAGGCCCCATGCCCTTTCTGCCACGTGAGAAAGGGCAAAGCAAAAAGGCATCAACTATGAAACAGACAGCAGCCCTAAGCAGACACCAAGTCGGCTGGCATCTTGATCTTATACTTCCAAGCCTCCAGAACTGTGAGCAATCTATTTGTGTTGTTTTTAAATTACCCAGTTTAAGGTATTTTGTTCTGGCAGCCCAAGTGGACAAAGACAGAAGGTAACAGGTAGTATTTGGAAGATGACACAATTGAGAATTCTGAGTGTTGGAAATACTTTTATCTTGATAGATGTGATGGTTATAAGGGCTCAAAATAACCCATGAAGTTATTTGCTTATGATTCATGCTGTTTTAGGTATACATACACTTCTTAAATTAAAATATTTTTCAAAATTTCTGTTTCCATTTCCTTAATACATAACTGAAGTTTTTACTTCAGAACCTCCTGACTGACTTTCACTGCTCCATCCCACCATCATTTTGTATTCCCACCAAGCTTTATTTCTGGAAACTTTTTTATGTCTCAAATGTCCAAACCTAACAATGCCTGTGTTATGCCCTTTGTCCCTAGAATTTCCCATCTCTTTCTTAACTGACACTTTTAGTTTCTTCTCTGCCTCTCTCTTCAGCTTTATTCATAGATGACTAGACCACCCATGAGACATATAGAAGTTTACATTTCAAATAACTTTGCTTCACCTTGGTTGATTATAGGAGGAACTATCTAACGAGATGGTAAAAATCTGTTAGAATAATCTTGATAATGGATACATCTACATCTGCTATATCCCCATTTTATTCCAATAGTATTGATTGCTTCTTTGTAGTTACATTTAAAGCTGCTCATTTCTACCTTTACTTATTAGACTGAGAGTTCCAGGAGGCTAACTTAGTAGGCATTTATCATATTTTTTAAGTTAAAGAAAGCCTGCAAAACACTTAACAAATGGCTTCAGCAATCAAAGTACTTACGTATGAGATTTACATATAAAACCTAAAGTAAACAAGTTTATTTTACATTTTAATGAGAAAGAAAGAAAATGTCTATCTCAACCACTTTATAATGCCATATTCATTGAGAACAGTAGAAAGGTAAAGGAACCATCTTTTAATAGCAGAATGTATGCCAATCCATTTGGTGTTTTATATTCATCATTCTCATGCTGAATTTATAAGGTGGGTGCTGTTATGTTAAATTAGCACTCTCAAAGAGAGAGATGCAGAGAGTCAAATAACCTGCTCAAGATCATGTAACAATTAAATGACCTAACCAAGATTTGAACTTCAGATTGTGTGATCGAAAACCCATGGTCTTTCTTCTGTATCTTGCTGTCTCATATCCAGGAAGGTTAATGAGACATATGTATACTAAGGAAGCAGGGACTGCTGATTACTTGCATAACATTTTAAAACATGATTTTTTTATTGGCCTCCCTTTATTTTGGTGCTTAACATTTGATATCTAAATTAAGAAGACATTATCTTTATATCTTTTGTAATGCACCACTTTCAGAATTATCCATCAAACCAGTTGGAAGTCGTGGTTAGAAATTCCTAGAGACTGCTGATAGCAGTACTGAATATCTTTTCATTAGTTCCATTCATTAGCTTCAATAACTGAATATATTAAGTAGACCTCACACATATATTAATCCCATAACTTATTAATGTTCAGAATAAAATTCAATTGTCACATTTTTAAATACATGACTTGATTGCTAAATGAAACAGAAGTGCTATTTACGGATTTTAAACATAAATTGTGACGGTTGAATGTTGCCCCTTTAATTTTTTTCAAATAAATACTAGAAAAACTTTTTACAAACACTTACATACAAAGAGACATGACTTCAAAACAATTTAACTATGATTTAGTAGTATGTAGGAAAAAAAATAAAGCTCTCATTATAGGCAGTATAAAAAAATTTCAAGATTCTTAGGAATAAAATGGCCTCTTTAAAGTAACTTGTATAAAATTTGATCTACTGATAAAGTTTAATTCTGCATTTTTCCATCTTTAGATACTGAGAGTTAAGTGAAAACTGATTTATATTTAGAATGAGTTATAGTATGACAAAGTACCAGTTGAGTTTTTAACAGACTTAGCATGTAGCTCCTATCCTCAGTATTTAGTCTGCTTCCTGCTGACTGACCAGCTGAGTACCAATGACATTACCTGCAGCTTGCCTGGCCTGCTGACTAGAGGCAAACACAGAGAGCAGCTGCTACTAAGGAGGTGAGACCACAGAAGTTGAAAAAAAAAATAGCAGTTTAAATAGAGTTGTCTAAAGCAAAAAATAATACAGATTTTCATTTAAATGTAAGGCTTACTCTTTTTTAACTATTGAAATAGTTTTACTTAGACACAAGCTTAAGTACTTTACAAGTAATACAATTAGAACATTCTTAAGTAGAGTAATGTTTGGAGTAAGATGGGAAGAAGAAAACAACGTACATACCTTTGCTTGTCCAGCTTTTGTGATGGCAGGAATATTAAAGTGCTGTCCAGTGTAAAAATGCACCCCGCTGAACAGGATCACTGCAATTGAATCTCCTTCCTTCTCAATTACTTCAAGGATATCCTCTATTCTTAAGGTTTCTTCCCCCTAAATCAAGTTAGGCACATGTTATGTCATATCAGCAATAATAAATTTGTCATTTCATATTTGCCAATCTAAATTTCACCATGAGATCTTCTGAATTATAAAATAGAAGATTTTTTCCAGATAAGTCTCTTTAAAATTCTGCCATAAGAGCAGCATTTGAGCATAATTTTTATTATTGAGAAATGATAATAAAACATTAAAAAGTGGTTTTTAAAGTGAAAATCTGCAAAAATCTAATTGGTTGATTTGTTTTCCAGTATTTTTAATTAATTTGTACTATTTCCACAGCTATAAGTTGTTTTTACCTTATTCCTGACCAGCAAAACAGCACAAAGTGCAAGAAGTCCATTAAGTATTATATAGCAAGATACATTGTTGGAAACTGGTATTCCATTTGTCAATCTAATATTCTGCTATTTTTTCCAGAAAAAGAAAACATGCCAGGTGTGGTGGCTCATGCCTGTAATTCCAGCATTTTGCGAGGCCAAGGTGGGCAGATCACTTGAGGTTAGGAGTTCAAGACCAGTGTGGCTAACATGGTGACACCCAGTCTCTATTAAAAATACAAAAATTAGTTGGGTATGATGATATATGCCTGTAATCCCAGGTATTCAGGAGGCTGAGGCATCAGAATAGTGCCACTGCACTCCAGCCTGGGCAACAGAGCAAGACTCTGTCTCAAAAAAAACCAAACTAAACAAAGAAAACATAACACTTACATATCTTTCATCTGAATATTACCTAGCCAATACCTTCTATTATATTAAGAGTAAAATCTCCTTCAAACTAATCTAAAGATCAAGACCCCAACAAAAAGAAAAATATCAATAAAACTCACTATATTAGAGAAGTCTTTTTCCTTATATCTTCCCACTACAACTAATGATTCATTACTTACTAAAAGTTGTGAATGAATTTAGATTTGGTCTTATGAACAACTAGAGCTGAAAAAATTTAGTTAAATACGAAGTACCTATGGCTATCTTAGCAATTCTGATCTACTCACAAAGTTTTCATTAATTTTCTCCAGTGCTGGTCAGACATAATTTTGAGGTCGATGCATCATTAATTCCATTAATATTTGGGGAAAGCACATTAAGATATTATCCTATATTTTACTTTAAATTTTTAACTGTCTTGCTATCTGCCAATTATTCTGCTCCATGTTAAGAGAGTATGTGTGTGTGTGTGTGTGTGTGTGTGTGTGTGTGTGTGTGTGTACGTGTGTAGGTATGTAATGCACTCTCTACTAGAAGAAACCTGGAATTCGTTTACAAAATGGGCATCAATAAAAATTGGCATCTCAGTATCAATGAGATTATTATTAAAATCTCTAAATTATTAAGTGAAGCATACTTTATATAAAGTATTTCATTAATTGTAAGTAAAATTAATAACTTGGCAATCCAAAACTCTTTATTCTTAAAATCGTCTAATAAGATGTATCCACATAATTTCCAATAAAATGGCAAGGAAAATACTATATATATTAATACTTATTTTGTATCTTTAAAAACCTGCATTAAGCATATAAGAAATATATTTCTTAGTGACAGGATATTGCCCTCTCTCATGTTGACTTGTTCTAGGTAATGCTCAACAGTGTTCCAAGATTATGAGTAACTCATGAAACTCCACAATTTGACCATTTATATTAGCAGTTATATTCATTTTTGCTAGTAATTAACAATTTATATCCTCTCTTGTGAGAACTTTTTATTCCATTAATTTATTGCATGTTGGCAAATGGAAGTGAATAGAGGACATCTTTAATTTATTCAAAGTAATGCTGGGTTGAAAGAAGTAATTGTTCAAACAATGACTTAGCGGCCTGGGAGCATCTTATGTGAAACCTAAAATTTATACTGTATGATTTTCATGATGACAAATTACACAAGCTGCAGGGTTTATATGTCAAAGTCTGTGCAGCTAAGCGTTATATCTCTATTAATGTAAAGTACACATTTAGATCTTAGGTCAAGTCTGATTAGATACATTCTTTTGTTACTTGTTTAAATATAAAAGAGTCTCAGAGAATAATGTAACTTTCCCAAAGTCACATACCCAGTAAACCAGAGAGTCTGTAATTTCACTGGAAATATTAGCCAGGCTGTAAAGTCCAAGCTCTTCCCACTATACCACATCCCGTTCTCCACTATCCTAGTCTAAACACAAAGAAAAAGTCTGATACTTACAATAAGAGGGGACATGAAAGATAGTCATGATTATACTTCAACAAATAATTCTGGTCTTTAGCATGATTTTAATGGCACCCATGGGCATGACATTTGAAATTGAAAATGGTATACTAAATTTGTCACCCTTTTCCCAATCCATTGAAGAATATGGCAGACTCCAGTGGTATTAATAGAAAAATAGTTTGCTTGCATATGGCTAGCCCTCGAAAAATGAAAATAAGTACACATCTGAGTTATTCTCTATTTTAAGCAAAATGATTTAATAGTAACAGAAGTATAGGTCCTTTATGCTTTCTTGAAAGTTCCACTGGAGTAATGAATATTTTAATAAGCTTTTGAGGAAAATGAAGAAAAAATCAATACTAAATAGTGCATAACAAATATTTATTTCTTTCTCATATACCTCTCTTGGCTTTATCATCCGCATACTTTCTTCAATGTTAAGTCCATGAAGTTGTAGCTGTGACTCAATAGCATACTAAAAAGGAAAGATGATTTATTTATCAAATCAAGCTGAGAGCACAAAAATACACTGAAATAACAAATAATAAAGTTAAAATAAAGGCATATTAAGGTATTAAATCCAAGGTGAAGTTTAAAAGACCTAAATAAAATACACAAGAGAGAAGAACCAATTAATAAAATTTACGTATAGAATTCTGAACATTCTTTGAGATGGTTGAAAACATAGGGATCTTCTTGACTTAAGGAATTATAAGAGATTTTAGAATAAGAAATTAAATCATCTAAGACAAAACCAGAATTTGTGCAATAAGAAAAGTGAACAGTAGAGATTGGTTATGCTTGAACATAGGATGTATATATGGATTATCCTAGGAAAAGTAAGTTAGCTAAAAAAAGAAAAAGGCATTATGAAGTTTACTTCATTAAGAGTACAAGATATATAAGTGGATGAGCACCGCACTGACCTGGAATCTTTGAAAGATACTAGAGTTTTTACACATTTTAGCGAGATATTAGGGTTTTATTCATTTTAACATAATTACTTGCCCTAAAATTACAGGATGTAGGCTAGAATAATTGACAGGAATAATACAGAGAAACAAAGTTTCTCTAATACTGAAACTAAAACATACAATGTACTTTTAAAATTTAATTAATTGATTAATTAATTAATTACTTTATAGAGATAGGGGTCTCACTATGTTGTCCAGGCTGGTCTCAAACTCCTGGACTCAAGTGATCCTTCTGCCTTAACTTCTTGAAGTGCTGAGATTGCAGATGTGAGCTACTGCTCCCAGTCTTACAATGTGCTTTTATCTGTGTTTGTGTCTGAAACCATTAAATTTCTTATCAAGTAAGAACAAACATCTTGTCAAGCAAGAAATCATCAAGTTTCTGATGAAATAAAGTGAAACATGACTTTTTAAAGTAAATGACAAGAAATATTTTAAATACCTAATAAGTAATTTTTTGATAATAATGGGCCAACATTTATGCTAGCATGCTATGAAAACAAACTAGACAAATAAAAGTTTATATTTCTATTCTATTTAGCTAAAGGGTTAAGCACTGGCATTTGTATTGATTTGATTTCATGAAATAAAACAGCAACAAGAATTAATAAAACATTTATAACTGCACTTGATTTAGACCAGCAGTTTGCTCAATTATCTTTAAAAAGACTAATAAATCAATGTTCCTATCCAATCCTCTCTTCCCTTAACATGTGTTTCATTTTAACAAAAGAAATAAAGCTACAATCTATTTAAAAAATCTAAATCAAAAGCATTTGACAGATCTTTTTATTGTAAGATTACATGGAAAAAACTAGTAAGTATACATTCAAGTCAGGCAAATGATATGCTCCTCTTAGAGGAATAGAAAAGAACATAAATATAATTTGAAGAAATCCTTACATGATCAGAAGGAAAGGCTTTGGCTTCTAGAAGAATTTTATACCGTTTTGGCGTAGGCTTAAAAAATGATAACTGCAATAAAACAGATTTATTGAGAAAGCATTAATGCACAATTTATACATTTGTTCATTTTATGCTACACTTTCATTTTATAATCTCCAGCATTTTAAAGACATTAATTAAGTCCACATCTAAACTGTCTGTCAAGGCTATCTTTTCAATTAGCCATGTTTTCAGTGAATTGCAAAGAGAAAGAAGATATTGGATCAATTTGCTTATCAGTGAAACAGCAAACGGGAGAAAATGTGAATGAGATAACAAATTCTCAAACTTTGCTTATATATTAATTGATGAAACTTAAAATCAGATGATTAATAAGAAAAAAGATGTTAATTGAAAAATTACCTTCCCAAAACATTTCATAGTAATTTCAATGGTATGACCCTGAAATATTATGGTCTATGTATGTGTTATTTGATTGACAGTAGCTCATTTGTTAAAGTGAGGCTGTTTCATTTCTCCACACCATTCCTAGAGAGTGATATTACAGTAATAACAATGAAGATGATAGCTACTGTTAACTGGGTGTTGATCACTGGCCAGGGTGCTAAAGCAATTTTCACATATTATTACATTTAATCCTTAAGCAGATCTTTGAGGTAGATATTATTTTTCCCATTTTTACAAAGGAGAATATTAACACTTAGAGATGCCAAAAATCTTTTTCAATGTCAAATAGGCATTATGTAATTTAGCTGGGACTCAAATCGAGGGATATCTGAACTTGTAGACGTGTTTCCAAAACGTACTTAAAAAATGAAGTTGACTTTTCAAAGCCTTGGGCAGTCACCATTAACACAATATCCCAAATACATAACACATTGGACATTTTAAGGTAAAACTATTCATTGAGTAAGATGTAAGAAGTACTTTAAACACATTAAGTCTTTTAAAGTACTAGACGCCTTTTTAAAAATGTAATTCTCAAAGTCTTTTTTAACCTATAACAATCTACAAAACTATACTGATCCATTAACTTACTCTACTGAAGCTATTGGAAAACTGTCTTTCCAAAAAGCTCAGTGCTTTGCTAGCATTGTACATCATTGTCTTGTAGGCTTGAAAGTAGTTTGCTTATTTACCCAATATGGCTCTTATTCTTTATTTTCTCAGACAAGAACTGTTCATTATTCTAAAGCTCTTCTCAAGAGTTAACTCTTCCAAGATTAGGAAGAAGCTATTATTATCATGGTCCAGCATTTCCTAGTAAAAATGAAAATAAATTCACAATTTGTTTTTAAATAAGTAAACCCTAGAAGCTCATGGATTAAAGATAGAAAAACATCAGATTCTATAAATGAATGTGTTCTAAAGTTTGGTGGGAAGGAAAACTTACCAGTAAAAGATGTAAATTTACAGTCAAAGCATTCATTAGGGCTATTTCTTTCTCACTGGCTCCTGTAAAATAAACATATAATTTAGATGTTTCTATTATGTCTAAAGATACTGAATAAACAAAGTAGGAAGGCTTCACTCAATCATTCTTAATGTCTTTAGAGATAAGGGCATATTTGATGTGTCATCACAAAGAAATGGAGTTTTCCCACTTGACTCATTTTATCAAATGATATCTGGACTTAGAAGCGCATAGCTAGCTAAAAATAATATTTCTTTTATGATGTAGTAAATAGCAACAAAATAATGAAACATTTGCTTTTTCCTGTAAACTAAAAATGATTTATCCTATTATCAGCTCGATTGTCAAATTCCCAAGGAGCATATTTTTGTGGTAAGTACATCTTCAAAGGAATCTAAAAAGTTATTAAGGCCAATTACATTTTTAAAGTTGGTTGTTTCTAACATCAAATTAAAATGCACCTTTAATAAAAGGAGGCTACTTTGTAAATCATAACTCACTGTTATTTCAGTGAGATATACAACAAGACAACAAAGCTGCGTAGCAAATTATGACCCAAATAGCTCTGATGTTTATTCATACACACTGAGATAAAAGATAACATAGACATGTATTGTCTGATGAGAAAATAGCAAAAGTAAGACATTCACTACATAATTATTAATATAATCTGATCTAATTCCTGCTAACAAGGGTTTTGACACTAGAAACAGACCCAGAGACAGAGAATATATTGGTTACTTAAGAATTCAAGGCACAATAACAACAATAATAATACCTTCCATGTTTTGAGTTCTTATGATATTTCTTCAAGGCAATTAGACCTATGTAATAGAAATTATGTCCCTTTACTGTCACTGAGAAAAATGAGATGTGTACTTTAATGTTTTAAGGCTGAACCAGATGTTAGAGAAAATGTGTAACACAAATCCTACATTTTGTATCCAGAGGGATATTTCTGATAGAGTCCCATTTTAAAAGGATGGACAGTAAGTAGAATAAATGTAATAGATACATTCCAGGATAAGTTTACTAGAGGGGAGAAGCCATGTAAATACATAATTTAAGAATTTATATTTTAACATAGCCATTTAAGGAAGGTCCTGTCCTGTATCTTTATTGGGTCAAGGAAAACTTCTTGCATTTGCTACATAGATTTCTCCGTTTGATATACAAGGTTGATGAACAACTGGTCCATGTTAAAAGATGTATCCCTGATCATTGTAAGGTGAATAATATCTAAAGTGAAGGGGCAATAAGAAAACTCTCAATGTATATTCCTAGAACTAAATAAAATTTGTTCTAGGTATATTAAATAGATATGAATATGATAAGCTTATGTTGCATATTGTGACATACGCCTTCTTCTCCATCTTTCAAAGAGAAGATTTCTTTGAAATACGGTTTAAAAAATACTGCCATCTCCATTATATCTGTTTCTCTGCATTATTTTGGAGGCTAAAGCAACTCCATATTGGGTTTTATTCCACCATGGTGATTTCTGAGTAACCCTTACACTGGCAATGCCTTTAAGATTTCTATTTTAACTACTGCTACTATGAATCCTGCCGTTAAGCAGATTCACATAGCATTTTTGCCTTTCCCTGAGGGGTTGACTTCATTTGTCCCACACAATCCTTCCCTCTGTCATATATAAGTCCTATGTCTGGGGGTAATGGTGCAGGGGACTCACTACCTAATCTTGCGGTTGCCAGTTCCCAGGACATTGTGACTTCTGTTTCTCAGTCCCTATTAAATGTTTTCTTTCTGAGAAACTGGATTTGTCAGTCTCTTTCTTGGGCCTTTCAGCTTCCTCGGATTTCTTGGCTTGAATTTGTTGGAATAGGTTGACTTGAACCTGCCGACCACAGAACAATTATGATGTGAACTTTTACCGCTGTTTCTGAAACAAAAACTATCTAAAATATTTAACTTCAACTTACTCTTGACTCTGTTATTTACACACATCTTTTGTGAAAACCATTTATTTAAAGAGAATGGCAGGGTGAGTAGAAGGGGGAAAGAAAAAGTAATGTGAAGAAAAAAACAGAATTAGTAGACAGAGGAGCATTTCAAAGAATAAAGTGAGGCGAAAATAAAAAATATTTACCACCAATGAACATCAAGAAATGGAAGAGGAAGGAAGGGGGAGACTTTCTGTAGAAGCTCAGACATTCTAATTTTGCTTAAACATTACATTCTGATTAAAATGAATATAGTGGGAGGCTGAGGCAGGAGGAATGCTTGAGCTCAAGTGTTCAAGATCAGCTTGGGCAACATAGTGAGATTCTGTCTCTGCGAACAATGTGTAAAATTTATCCTGCTATAGTGGCATGCTCCTGTAGTCCCAGCTACTCAGGAAACTGAGACAGAAAGAGTGCTAAAGGCTGCAGTGAACTATAATTGCACCACTGCACTCCACACTCTAGCCTAGGTGACAGAGTGAGAACCTGTATTTAAAAAAAGCAAAGACAAAAAACAAAGAAAGAAATAAGAAAACAAAAAAACATAAAAAGAAATTTGGATATAGGCTGGACATGATGGCTTACACCTGTAATCCCAGCACTTTGGGAGGTCAAGGTGGGTGGATTGTTTGAGCTGCGGAGTTCAAGACCACCCTGGGCAATGTAGTGAGACCCTGTCTCTACTGAAAACACAAAAATGTAGCTGGATGTGGTGGTGCATGCCTGTGGTCCCAGCTACTTGGAAGGCTGAGTTGGAGGATTGCTTGAGCCTAGAGAAGGTGGCAGGGTGGGAGAGGAGACGTAGCAGTGCTATCAGCCTAGGTGACGGAGGGACACCCTATCTAAAAAAAAAAAATTAAACAAATAAATAAAAAAGGATTATTCTTAGAACATTTTTGTTCTCCAAACAATACAATGTTCATTTTGAATCACCTAAAATTTTTCTGGCTTGGGAATATGATGCACCTACCCACATCTTCCCTTCAGATGTGCTGGGCAGAATTAAACTACACTTATACTTGGTATGGAGCTTCCCTCATCTCATTTTCAATGGCCTTCTCATGCTTAGGTCAATTCTTTGTAAATAATCCCTTCCTGATTTGAATAATTTGTCTGTACACATGCACAAACATTATTGTACAATGGACCACCTTAAATTAAACTTAACTGAGCACATCACAAAATGCAATCTTCATCTGTTACTGACTTTTGTTCAAGGACAGGGTTAACTCAACATGTATGACTGTGTATACTTATAACTGGGTGTGGTGATAATAGTACACTTTCAAAACATTAACAGAAGTGTTTATTACAAATATGACCTGAAGACACTAAAGAATTTGGTGTTCTTAACATCAGCTACAACACACTGATTTTTAGTGTACAGGCATACTTTGTTTCATTGAACGTCACTTTACTGTTTGTTTGTTTTTTGCCTTGTTTTGTTTATTGTGTCAACCAGGCTGGAGTAAAGGGGCAGGATCACAGTTTACTGCAACCTCTGCCTCCCAAGCTCAAGCAATCCTCCTACCTCCATGTAGGAGGACATTCCACCATATCCAGCTAAATTTTTGTGTTTTTGGTAGAGACAAGGTTTTACCATGTCCAGGCTGGTCTCAAACTCCTGAGCTCAGGTGAACTGCCTGCCTTGGCCTCTCAAAGTGTTGGCGGGGGGGGATTATAGGTGTGAGCCACCACACCTGGTCTTTTTTTTTTTTAATAAAACAAATTGAAGGTCTGTGGCAACCCTCCATCAAAAGAGCTTATCAGTGCCACTTTTGCAAAAGCATCTGCTCACCTCATGTCTCTGTACCACATTTTGATAATTCTTGCAATATTTCAAACTTTATTATTACTTCTGTGATCAATGATCTTTGATGTTAATACTGTAATTATTTTGGCATGCTACAAAACACACTCATATAAGACAGAGAGTTTAATAAATGTTGTATGCTCTGACTGCTCCACTGATCAGCCCTTCCCCCATTTCTCTTACACTTCTCCAGCTTCGCTATTCCCTGAGACTCAACTTTGAAATTAAGCCAATTAACAACCCTACAATGACCCCTAAGTGTTCAAGTGAAAGGAAAAGTCACGTCTCTCACTTTAAACCAAAAGCCAGAAATGATTAAGCTTAGTAAGGAAGACATGTCAAAAGCTGAGGCAGGCTGAAAGCTAGGTCTCTTCTGCCAAGCAGATAGCCAAGTTGTAAATACAAAGAAAATGTTCTTGAAGGAAGTTAAAATTGCTACTTCAGCAAACACAAGAATGATAAGAAAGATCAACAGTCTTGATAAGGTTTGGCTATGTCCCCACCCAAATCTCATCTTGAATTCCCATGTGTTGTGGGAGGGACCTGGTGGGAAATAATCATGGGGGCAGGTCTTTCCTGTGCTGTCCTCATGATAATGAATAAGTCTCACGAGACCTGATGGTTTTAAAAACAGGAGTTTCCCTACACAAGCTCTCTCTTTGCCTCCTGCCATCCATGTAAGATGTGACTTGCTCCTCCTTGCATTCTGCCATGATTGCAAGGCTTCCCCAGCCATGTGCAACTGTGAGTTATCCAGTAAACCTCTTTTCTTTGTAAATTGCCCAGTCTCAGGTATGTCTTTAACACAGTGTGAAAACAGACTAATACAGTAAATTGGTACCAGTAGAGTAGGGCATTGCTGAAAAGATACTCAAAAATGTGGAAGCAACTTTGAAACTGGGTAACAGGCAGCGAGGTTGAAATGGTTTGGAGGGCTCAGAGCAAGACAGGAACATGTGGGAAAGTTTGGAACTTCCTAGAGACTTGTTAAATGGCTTTGACCAAAATGCTGGTAATGATATGCACAATGAAATCCAGGCTGAGAGGGGTCTCAGATGGAGATGAGGAACTTGTTAGGAACTAGAGCAAAGGTGGCTCTTGTTAAGTTTTAGCAAAGAGACTGGTGGCATTCTGTCCCTGCCCTAGAGATTTGTGGAACTTTGAACTTGAGAGGGATGATTTAGCGTATATGGCAGAAGAAATTTCTAAGTAGCAAAGCATTCAGGAGTTGATTTGGGTACTGTTAAAGGCATTCCATTTTAAAAGAGAAACACAGCATAAAAGTTTGGAAAATTTGTAGCCTGACAAGATAGAAAAGAAAATCCAATTTTCTGAGGAGAAATTAAAGGCAGCTGCAGAAATTCACATAAGTAACAAGGAGCTGATTGTTAATCCCCAAGACAAAGGAGAAAATTTCTCCAAGGCATGTCAGAGGTCTTTAAGGCAGTCCCTTCCATTACAGATTCAGAGGCCTAGGAGGAAAAGGTGGTTTTATGGGCTGGACCCAGGACCCCCCTGCTTTGCACAGCCTAGGGACTTGGTGCCCCGAGTCCCAGCCACTCCAGCTGTGGCTGAAAGGGGCCAAGGTACAGCTAGGCCGTGGCTTCAGAGGGTGCAAGCCTTAAGCTTTGGCAGCTTCCACGTGGTGTCGAGCTTGTGAGCGCACAAAAGTCAAGGTTTGGAAACCTCCATCTAGATTTCAGATATATGAAAATGCCTGGATGT
Organism: Plecturocebus donacophilus; assembly: GCA_004027715.1. Lineage (NCBI taxonomy): Eukaryota > Metazoa > Chordata > Mammalia > Primates > Pitheciidae > Plecturocebus > Plecturocebus donacophilus. The sequence goes on from PVKP010002338.1 coordinate 60,429, forward strand.
CCAGTCAGAAGTTTGCTGTAGAGATAGGGTCCTCATGGAGAACCTCTGCTAGGGCAGTGCAGAAGGGAAAAGTGAGGTGGGAGCCCCCACACAGAGCCCCTAGTGGGGCACCGCCTAGTGAAGCTGTGAGAAGAGCGCCACCATCCTCCAGAACTCAGAATAATAGATCCACTGACAGCTTGTAACATGTGCCCAGAAGACTTACAGATACTAAATGCTAGCCCATGAAGGCAGCTAGGAGTGAGGTTGTACTCTGCAAAGCTATAGGGGCAGAGCTGCCCAAGATCCCATGGGAACCCACCTCTTGCATAGTGTGACCCAGATGTGAGACATGGAGTCAAAGATCATTTTGGAGCTTGAAGATTTGACTGCCCCACTGGATTTTGGACTTGCATGGACCTGTAGCCCCTTTGTTTTGGCCAATTTCTCCCATTTTGATCAGCTTTATTTACCCAATGTCTGTACCTCCATTGTATCTAGGAAATAATTAACTTGTCATTGGTCTTACAGGCTCATAGGTGGAAGAGACCTTCCTTGTCTCAGATGAGATTTTGGACTGTGGACTTTTTAGTTAATGCTGAAATGAATTAAGACTTTGGGGGACTGTTGGAAAAGCATGATTGGTTTTGAAATGTGAGGACATGATTTTGGGAGGGGAAAAGAGTGGAATAGTTTGTCTGTGTCCCCACCCAAATGTCCCCCTCCCATGTGTTGTGGGAGGGACCTGGTGGGAGGTAATTAAAGCATGAGGCCAGGTCTTACCTGTGTTGTCCTTCTGATAGTGAATAAGTCTCATGAGATCTGATGGTTTAAAAAAGGGGAGTTTCCCTAGACAAGCTCTCTTTTTGCCTGCTGCCATCCACATAGGATGTGACTTGCTGCTCTTTACCTTCTGCCACTATTGTGAGGCCTTCCCAGCTACGTGGAACTGTGAGTTCTCCATTAAACCTCTTTCCTTTGTAAACCGCCTAATCTTGGGTATGTCTTTGTCAATAGTGTGAAAACAGACTTATTGCTGATATGGATAAGGTTTGAGTGGTCTGGTCAGATGATCAAACCAGCCCCAATATTTTATTAAGCCAAAGTTTAAACCAGAGCAAAGCCTCAATTCTCTTCAACTCTTTGAAGCATGAGAGAGGTGAGGAAGATGCAGAAGAAAAATGTGAAACTAGCATAGAAGCTTGGAAGTTCAAGGTGGACATAAGTCCCAGGAAGAGGAGCATGGGAGCCAGGCAGTGACCAGCGTGCAGCAGGGCCACTGCCTGCATGGGGTCCAGCGATACTTCTGTATTATCAAATGCAGATCCCTTTTTTGATAATTTCTTCAGTGGACATAATTATTAGATCTTACAAATTTGGTCATTTCAACTGAAAAAAATAGAGGCAACTACTCTTCTAAAATAAAGATACATCCAGGCCTGATTTGCAGGACCCAAGGATACAAAAACTTTGAAGAGCACTCTCTCAACAGGGCATCCTGACAGCAGCAAACTGAACCCTGCTCTTTTTCAGCCTATAGCCATCTAGCCTTTCATGATGCCCATGGTATTTCTGTAGATGATGCCAGCAAAAGAGAGAAAGTCCATGATTTTACCCCAGGTTCCTTATATACTTACATGTAATTATAGCACACAGCATTATCAGCAGAAATGCAAGCTGTAATTATTGTCCAAGAGTACATTACTAGGGGCAGGAGTAATTGTTTCTTCATTCTTCTTTGGAATAATCCCTCATTTTGGCCCAAATGAAGTATTCCCAGGATAATCTTTGGATCAAAAAACCAGGCCTATCATCTTTCTCAACCAAGTAAGTGCAATGAAAGCTTTTGGTTTCCAAAGTTTTGAGCCCATTCAAGGGATCAAGGTAATGGGCAAGGAAGGCAATGTTATGGGCCATCTTGGAAGAGTTGGGCGAAAGGCTGTTAAGGAAACAGCAATATTCAGGGCAGTGCTATTCGGGACGTTAGCTTTTATACTGATGTCCTCACCTACATTTTAAAAAGACACAGTATAGTAAGCTTGAAGAGGAAATCCCATCTGCAATATAAGAAACAGAACTTTTCTTTGACACAGGTGTGACCACAGAGTCATCAAGCACACATGGATGATTTGGAGGGGTTCAAGACTTCAAGTGGAGGAAATAATTGCAGATGTAGTGGAACAGCCAAATAACTAGAATTAGAATGGAGCCTGGAGAAGTGTAGTGGTGAGTTTTACATGAATTTATCTGGTTCCTACTTGAAAATCTTCCTCTCTCAAGGTTTCAACTTAGAGAACTCAATTGAAGTCTTCTTGGGAACCTCAGAGATGTCTGTGTTAACAAGATGACTTAAGATTACACATACTGAGCTCATTTACAGACTGGTTGTATCTGGAGTCTTTAAGGATGGTTGGACAAAGAACAACAAAAGGATATACTGTCTGACATCACTCACAGAAGTTGCTTGGGGAAGGAGTGAGGTGAGAATCAGCCTAAAAGGGTACCATGAAATTACTAATATACTTATCTTAAGTTGGCTATTTGGAAAACAAAAAGTGCAAAGTGAAGCAGCAAGTGCTGATGGAGAATCTGCAGCAAGTTATCCAGAAAATTAAACTTTGGTCATTGATGCGGGCTTCACTAAACAAGATTTTCAACGCAGATGAGAGAGTCTTCTACTGGAAGAAGATGCTATCTAGGACTTTTATGGATAGAAAGGAGGTCTTGGCTACAAACCTTCAAGGGACAGGCAGAATCTTATTTGAGTTAAAGTAGCTAATGACTTTAAGTTTAGGGCAATACTTATTTACCATTCAAAAAGTCCCAGGGCTCTTAAGAATTATGCTAAATCTACTCTTACTGTGCTTTATACACGAAATGACAAAGCCTGGACGACTATTTACGGCATAGTTTGCTGAAGATGTTAAGCCCACTGTTGAGACTTACTGCTCAGAAAAAAAGATTCTTTTCAAAACATTGACTGCTTATTGACAATGTACCTAAGTCACCCAAGAGCTCTGATGGAGATTTTCGAGGATATTAAAGTTTTCAAGTTTGCTAACATAGCATCCCTTCTGCAGTCCATGGATCATGGAGTAATTCTGACTTTCAATTAGTATTCTTTAAGAATAAAATTTAGCAGCTGGGCATGGTAATCCCAGAACTTTGGGAGGCCTACACAGGTGGATTGCTTGAGCTCAGGAGTTTGAGATCAGCCTGAGCAACATGGTGAAACACCATCTTTACCCAAAACACAAAAATTAGCCAGGCATAGTAGCACGTGCCTGTGGTCCCAGCTACTCGGGGAAAGCTGAGGCAGGAGAATTGCTGGAGCCCAGGAAGTCAAGGCTGCAGTGAGCTGTGATTGCATCACTGTATTCCAGCCTGTATGACAGAGCATGACTCTGTCTCAAAAATAAATAATAAAAATTAAAATAAATAAAAATTTTAAAAATTGGATAAAAGGTCAGGTGCAGTGGCTCATGCCTGTAATTCCAGTACTTTGGTAGGCCAAAGTGGGTGGATCACCTGAGGTCAGGAGTTCAAAACCAGTCTGGCCAACGTGGTGAAATCTCACCTCTATTAAAATTATAAAAATAGCTGGGCATGTTGGTGCATGCCTGTAATCCCAGCTACTCGGGAGTTTGAGATACGAGAATCGCTTGAACCTGGGAGGCAGAAGTTGCAGTGAGTCAGGATCGTGCCACTGCACTCCAGCCTGGGCAATAGAGTGAGACTCTGTCTCAAAAAAAAAAAAAAAAAAAAAAAAAAAAATTGGAAAAAAAAAAACATTTTGAAAGATATTGTTGCCACAGATAGTGATGCCTCTGATGGATCTGTGCAAAGTCAGCTGAAAACCTTCTGGAAAGAAGCCACCATTCTGGATGCCACTAAGAACATTCATGATTCATGGGAGGAGGTCAAAATATCAACATTAACAGGAATTTGAAAGACGTTGATTCTAGCCCTCATGGATGACTTGGAGGGGTTCAAGACTTCAAGTGGAGGAAATAATTGCAGATATAGTGGAACAGCCAAATAACTAGAATTAGAAGTGGAGCCTGAAGATGTGACTGAATTGTTGCAATCTCATAATAAAACTTGAACAAATAAGGGGTTCCTTTTTATGAAAGTGCAAGGAAAAATGGTTCGTTATGATTTTGAAGATTGTGAAGATGCTGCGAAAATTGTTGAAATGACAACAAAGGATTTGAATATTTCATTACTTTAATTGACAAAGCAGTGGCAGGATTTCAGAGGATTGCCTCAAATTTTGAAATAAGGTCTACTGTGAGTAAAATACTGTCAAATAGCCTCACAAGCTACAGGGCTTTCTTTCATGAAAGGAAGAGTCAATTGACATGGCAAACATGATTGTTTTCTTATTCTAAGAAATTGCCATAGCCGGTTTAACCTTCAGGTAACTCCATTGCAATTGATCAGCAGCCATCAACATAGAGACAAGACATCTGCCATCAACAAAAGACTACAGCTCACTTTAGGCTCAGATGATTCTTAGTGTTTTTTAGCAATAAAGTTGTTTCTAAATTAAGGTATCCACATTGCTTTTTAGATGTAATGCTATTGCACAGTTAATAGACTACAGTATAGTGTAAATATAACTTTTATATGTACTGGTTAACCAAAAATTTGTGTGACTCACTTGATTGCAATATTTGCTTTACTGCAGCAGTCTGGAACCAAGCCACAATATCTTCAAGTTATGCTTGTATTTTCAAAAAATTATTTACCTAATTGGACTATCTTTTTCAGTTCAAATTAGATTTCTGAAACCAATATTGTTCTAAGATATTTCAATATCATCAACATTCCATTAACAATCTTTTTTTAAAAAGTTAACCAAAGTTTATTCAAGTTGTTTTTCTTTATTCCTTTACTTTTTCCTAATTATTTTGAATTAATGTGGAAACATCGAGAGCTCCAATTATGTAGGGGCAAACATTTTTTAAATGCTTCCAGAAAGCTTAGCAGGTTTTGAATGTATCTTTACTTTATAAGATCATCTATGACTCACTGCAATAAATGTCAAGATTTGAACACTTCTGAGATGAGTGTGAGCCAGTGCTCTAATCTGAAGAGCGCTTCTCTGCTTGTTTATTTCTTGTTTGTTTATTTATTGAACATCATATTTTTGCTTTACCAGAAGATAAAGCTTACTTAAGTGCAAGCAACTGCCTTCTGGTCTCAAAGCCTGGCAAGCTAATGTTTACGGATCTCATAAGTATTTCAGCACTTCTAAATATGTGACTTGTATTATTTTAGTCTGCATAGCAACTCAGTGAGGTAACTACTCCAATTTTCTTCATTTCATAACGAGGAAACTGATGTGCAAAGAGATGAACTAACTGACTGAAAGTCTTGAAGAAGAAAAAATAAGAGTGTTCTTTTAGGATTCAAGCATTGTTTACAGAAAATACTCTGTGTATTTGACTTGAGACCCAGGCTCATAACCAAATCTGTCTTTTTAATCCTAACATAATTTCAAATCTCTTGCAAAGTGGGGATGACAAGGCCCTAAGCTGTTGACCATTGGATACAATGGTTCATTATGGGTCTCATAACTGCCATATCATGTTCTGTATATTTTATTTAGCAGATGAAACTATTATTGTGGATTGGCTGTAAGGTTTGTAATTAGGCTAACTCTGAGAACTTTACACTCCATTTTTCAAGTAACAAATTTCAGCGGCCTTTAGAAGTGGCTGGTGCATGACTGAGGGTCTGTAACTGGTGGGGGGACAGCTTTCAGGGATTATTGCTTCTCTGAGGCTCAGCCACAAATTTCATAAAGCAAATTTATGGTCACATTATACCATTTTTATAATCTCAAATGCATGTAGGTAATCTTTTGTGATTTTTATGTATCCAGAGAAAAGTAAGCTTAATAACATTAATAATATTCTTCAGCAATTTTATTTCTACCATGTTGATAATATGATATTAATTATCAGGGAAAGTTATTCCATGTTTTGCAGAATTGTTGGCTCTCTATAAAACGTTTCATTCACAGTTTTTCTTCTCATTTGAAATCGAAGTTTTTCTATGTCTATGAATAAATAGGGTTGCTTATTATTTCTTTCTCTTCTTTATCCACTCTATAAATTTGTACACATAATAATTTTTATATCCTCTTCTTCATTTTTTTTTAAATTATGATAAACTAAAGGCTGTGGTTTTAAAAACATGGAAGATTCAATCATGATCCAAAATATACAAACTGTCTGTTTGCTCATGGCACATTTATAACCTAGTGTTACAGTAGGTAGTCAGGCAGACATAAGCAGGGCAGGAGAGTGCTCCCTCCCATGACCAAGAAGGTCAGGTGACCATCAGGTGATGGTCAGGCAGTTGTTAACTGTCCATCTAAAATAATAATTGGTTGTATTCAGTGCTGGGGAAAGACAGTCTCCTAAAAGATAGAAAAAAACCTGAAACTGGTGATCAGCAACTTCCCAATATCTCAGGATTTGGGTGAGTAATCTTCAGAATGTACATTAAGAGACAAAACGGCAGAGTTTTAATGCCTCTTACATGACCTTCTAGGGACATTCAGTTGGCAAGGGAAGAATGCCTCAAGTGAGCATACACCTGTCTCCAGTAAACACACTGCACATGCAGACTCTCCCAAGTGCTGGCAGGCCAATGAGGACAGCCCACCCCAAGGGAAGAATCAGAGGGGAGGGACACAAGCCCCCAGAAGCATGCCAACAAATAAAACCCAAAGTCAAAGTTCAAACCACACACTTGATCTCTCAAGTTGCCTGCCTTCTCTTTCAAGTGTATTTTACTTCTTTTCTTTCCTGCTCTAAACCTTAATAAACTTTCACTCCTGCTCTAAAACTTGATCGTGATCTCTCCTGCCTTATGCCCCTCAGTTGAATTATTTCTTCTGAAGAGGCAAGAATTGAGGTTGCGGCACACCCATATGGATTCTCTACTGGTAACATCAGCAAGCAGGAAAAATAAATTTGACCTTTGCTACTCTTTACTGCAGTTGCAACACAATTATTTTAATTATTTCATCACTTAAATCACACTTCCAAAGAAGGTGTGAGATAAATCGTAATACAAAACTATTTGAGGAAGAATGATAGAAAGTATCAACATTGTAAATGCAGATGAGAAACAAATTAGAATTTATGAAATGTTTTTGTTACTTCAAAATTGATCAAATTTTCTCAGAACTTCTTAGTAACCAAAGCAAAATGGGAAGCTGCATGGGGTTTGCAAATAAAATTAACACACACACACACAAACACATTCTAAGAGTCTGTTTGAGTGAAGTTATATATATATTTTTCTGTCACCCATGCTGGAGTGCAGCAGCATGATCATGGCTCATTGTAGCCTCGAACTCCCAGGTTCCAGCAATCCTCCCACCTCAGCCTTTCGAATAGCTGGGACTACAGGCATGCCCCACCATGCCCGGCTACTATTTGTGTGTGTGTGTTTCTTGCAGAGGTGGGGTTTACCATGTTGCCCAGGCTGGTCTTACACTCGTGGACTCAAGCAATCCTCCTGCCTTCCCTTCCCAAAGTGCTGGGATTACAGGTGTGAGCCACTGCGCCTGGTTTATTCATTTTTCAATTTGACTTAAGTAACGACCATTTCTCTAATATGTCTAAAATTTTGGCAGTTAAAAAATTTTGGAGATAATAGTATGATCTGAGAGACCAAAACAGATGCTCTTTTATCGATAAAGATGTACCCAAAGGTTAAGGAAGCTAAGTTACCTACAGGTCAGGTCACAGGTTCCGTGACAAGCCAGTATGGCAAATTTCTTAAATTCCTGTGGCTCTCAACTCCCTAACCATAGTAGCTGTCACACCCTTCATAACTCTGATTTACAACCCAGACCACTGAAAAGACTTCAAATAAAACATGACAGTGCATCTGTCATGTAAGGTTTGAGACTGGGAAAGTTATAAATATTTTGTTTATGAAGTTTCAAGTCTACAAAACTCACTTTGCCATTTTAAGAAATAATTTTTATTCTCTGTATCACACATTACATTTGAGACCAAACACATCTGATTTAACTAATGCAGCATTCAAAGACAAAAATGCAGAAAAGTAAATGAACTTGGTCCCATAGGTGTGGTATAACAAGAAATATTTGGTTTTTGTTCCCAGCTCAGGGCACAGGGCTTCTAAAACCCTTGGATATCCTCAGTGGTAAAAGTGTATGTTGTTATTCATAACAAGCCCCCTTAGATCACAAGAGACTTGATGCTAATGAAGTGACTTAGGTTGTGGCCCTGAGAGACATCTCAGGATGAGGGGCTGCTCATCAAAAAGACCGAGTGATTAGAGGGACAAGAAGTGAAATTTAGCTCTACCCACTGACCTCCCAGAGGGAGAGGAGGGCTGGGATTGAGCTTCATAAAAACTCTTGAACAGTAAGACTCAGAGAGCTTCTGGGCTGAAGCACATGTCTAAGTGCCAAGAGAGTGGAAGGCTCAGAGAAGGCAAGGAAGCTCCCCATTTCATCGCCTTATGCATCTCTTCCATGGCTGGTTCTGAATTGTATCTTTATAGTAAACTGGTAAGCATAAGTAAAGTGAAAGTACAGTTCTACAAGCTGCTTTAACAAATTATGGAACCTGTGGAGGGCACTGTGGAAATCCTTGAATTTACAGGTGGTCCTGTATAAGAATAAGGGTGGTTTCTAGGACTTTTGACTGGCATCTGAAGTGGGAGCAGTCTTGTGGGCCAGAATATAAATTATATTACTGTGTGGTTTTTCAAAGACAGGTAGAAAACCCCAGCATCCATGGCTGAAAATTTTTCTTTTAGAAATTTAAAATAAGTTTATTCCTTTTACTTTTCTAAACAAGACTGAATATTCAGTCTTTCTCTTATCTTTTATTTTTCCTTAGTAACAATAATGAGAGGTGGCTGGTTTGAAATTTCAGTGATCTTTATGTGACATACATGTATTTACTGGGCAATAAAGCTCTTGCACATTTAATAAGTTGCAATAGAGCTGTAAACTTTTAAATGGTCAAAGGAAACCTTTTTGCAGGTTTTATTGGCTTCATAAATAAATCTCACTGAGTAATATTACTTTACCTTTTCCCTAGCTTGTACGTAATTATTCTAACATCTCTTTAGAGGATGATAAATATTAAGAACAAAATAACAGGATTAGAATGCAGTTTATGTTCTGAAAGGAAACTGAATAAAGTGAAAAAAAAAATCCACAACTAAGAGAAACACGTATTCTCTGGTCAAATTAAATGCGATTCTTTTTTCAGTTTTTTTTGTTTGTTTGTTTATATGTTAAGACATTTGAATGTCTGAATTGGCCTCTAACAAACGAACACAAATGAAGGATTTATCACACAACAATTCTGAACACTTTTAAATTCAATTCGAGATTGTTCAGATGAGAATTCTCTCCATCAGAATATGCACTGCTCTAGGTAATTCTGATAGCCTGATCAAGTGTGCTGTGTTGTGAGAATTTACTGGTGTGGGAGGAGATTCTTGGTTTTGACCTTTACTGGACCTGGCTGTCAAATATTCTGGCCCTGGGTTCCAGACCCAAGCAAATTAGCCCTGGGGCTTCTTGGGAAAGTCTTTGAGTCAAGTCCTACACGGAGCCTGACTCAAGTGTGCTGCTCCCAAAATACTACTTTCAGATTTCTGATTGTTCCTTTCTTCAATAATGGCTGTAAATTTCTGGTTTATGCCAATTTCTATTTACTTATTTTTAACTGCTGCTATATGTTTGTTAATTTTTTTTTTGAATCACTTCTCTGTATTTGTTATAGAAGGGAGGATTTTCAATTTGTACTCAAAATGTTATCTTTTTTTTTTTTTTTTTGAGATGGGATCTCACTCTGTTGCCCAGCCTGGAGTGCAGTGACATGATCTCGGCTCACTGCAAGCTCCACCTCCCGGGTTCAAGCAATTCTTGACTAAACTCTGATCTGTTTTCTCTCTTGCCCAAATTCCTAAGAAGCCTGGGAAGTAATATCCTAAAAACCATAACATCTAACCAGATGGGTTTTATTTAATCCTATATAACACAGCTTACTTTTCAACCTTACTCTGGCATAACATCAAACGACAGATAAGGACAAAATATTTTACCCTAAAATATGTCACTTTGCAATATTTTGAGTGACCCTACAAAGCCCTCTACTGGGGCGGGGGGAGGGGAAGAAATTTGCATCTGTAAAGCATCTCTATAAATATAACTAAATCTTTCCCTTTTCAGACCCTTCCAAACCAGAAGAGATGAACTGAGAGACTAGAACCCTTTACAGGTGTGAATAGGAAACATTTGTCATCTATTGTCTCTAAGGGCAACCACCTAAGAGACTTTATCCACATAATAAGAACCTTGTTTACATCACCCTTTATCTTAACCCAGACACTCTTTTCTATTGACTCCAGGTTTTTAGACAATAACTCTTTCAACCAATGCCAATCAGAAAGTCTTTGATTATAATCGTATGACCTATAAACTCCCACTCTCCACCCACGCTCCTGTTCAACCCTCCAACCCCAAACCAATGAATATCTCACATGTGTAGATTGATGTCTTTTGTCAATCCAACCACCTTGGACACATGTTTTTAAGATCTCTTGAGACTGTGCCTTGTGTCATGACCACTCATATTTGGCTCAGAATATTTTACAGAATAACTTACTCTTCAAATATTTTACAGAATTTGGCTCTCTTCATGGTCAGGTGATTAGCAGAGTAAAGCAGATGGCTTTTTATTTTTTCTACTGGGAGATTAGGATTTTATTTTTTTATTTTTTATTTTATTTTATTTTTTTTGATGGAGTCTCGCTCTGTAGCCCTGGCTGGAGTACAATGGTGTGATCTTGGCTCACTGCAACCTCTGCCTCCCAGGTCCCGGTTGAAGCGATTCTCCTATCTCAGCCTCCTAAGTAGCTGGGATTACAG